>CAJVSB020000102.1:0-87507 GCA_911865555.2 Thlaspi arvense
GTCTTATAGTGACAGTCTAAAGTGGCACAGCACGATGCCAACCAATCCATACCGAGAATCACATCAAATTCCAATATAGCTAGGAGGATCAAACAACTACAGACTCCCTACCGGCTATACTAATCGGGCATGCCCTAAAGACCCAGCGTCGCTAGAACAGACTCCCCAACCAGGGTCGCTACAGAAAATGATCGCCCTAACAGGTCCCTTCTACCTTCCAAGCTGTGTAGAAAAACTTTCAAACACATAGGAATACGTGGATCCTGGATTAAATAACACATACGCATCCAAAGAACACACAGAAATCATACTAGTGATCACAATGTTAGATGCTTGAGCATCCGACGTGTCAGTGCATATACTCGTGCCTGACTCCGGCCTCTACCTCTGCTTTTGTGCCCGGTCCCATGACCTCGGGAGCCAGATGACTCTGTCCCAGAATGACTCTGAGTCGCTGTACGATGCCCGCAACCAAAACAGCCTCTGAAGAAATGGGACAATCCCTGACCAAGTGTCCTGGTCATCCACAACGAAAGCAAGTCCCTGACGTCTGAATGTCCTGAAGGGAAGGACAGTCCCTAGCCCTATGACCCCACTGGTCGCATCTGAAGCAAGCTCCGGTAGCTCGGGCAGTATCCTGTGAGTGCGGGCAGTCTCTGCTCACATGGCCTTACTGGCCACAGCTATAGTAAGTAATAGACGGCCTACGTGCTGAACTGCGACTGCCTGCTGTAGTGGTACTAACTGAAGGCTACCGGCTGGATGAGCCCCCATGCCCAGGTCGTCGATGTTTGCGAGAGGATGATCCTCTCCTAGAACTGTTACCACTAAATGACCAATCGTCCTAGCCCTCTTAGCTGAGTCCTTGTGAAAATGTCCAAATACCGCCCTCGCCTCTAAAGTGCGTGCACACTTAACTACATGAGCATAGCTAATTGGCCCTATATGTGATGTCGTAGAACTGAACAGTGAATCGAACAACCCTCTAATAAATCTCGTGGCTCATGCAATGTCATCAACAATATGAAAGGTGGCATACCGAGAGAGACGAGTAAACTGCTACTCATACTTTGCCACAGACATCCTGGTCTCTGCACCAATCTCTCAAACTCTAAGGTCAAATCTGCCACCTACTACTAGGCATAAATCGCTCGAGGAATTCCCTACAGATGTCCTCCCACATCAAGGGGGCAACATCTGTCGATCTCATCTCTATCAATCTATCGTACCATGATCGAGCCACACCCTTGAGACGGAAAAATAGTCAACTGCACTCGTCTCGCCTCGAAACATTGTAAGATTTGAAACAGATCGCCCAACTGATGTAAGAACTTGTGCGGGTCCTCCTACATCCCTACTCTAGTAAAAGTGGGGGGGTCCATCTTAAGAAAATTTCTAAAATAACCATCAAATCCCATCTACTGCGCTACTGGAGCTGCTGTCGTTGATACGTCAAGGTCCCTATAGGGGTACTAGGTGGGGGCTAGCCCCTCTAGCACTACTCCCTCTGGTGCCATCGTAGTGCTCGGCTGTCTGCCAACTGAGGCTTGTTGTCTCTTCTCACTTGTACTACCCCTAGTAAGATCTGCTACTGCTCTCTGCAACTCCCGAACGTCTGCTTTGAGTCCAGTCAATAAGTCTGTCGGTACTGTCACACTCAGACCCGCAGTCAACTCTCGAGCCTGCCTAATGGTCTTCCCATGACCTCTCCCTCATCCTCTCCTACTAAACGGGGGTGGGCCAACCCACCCGCGGCATCCCTTAAAATCCAGCATCAATAGCCTCTCGAGAATCAGTGGGCACCTCATCCATCGTCCCATGTGCATATATCGACAGATCCATCTATAAACAAAAGATGAGGATTAGAAAAATTATCAAAGGATTTGGGCACACAGAGGAATTGAAAAGTCAATGCCAAACACACCCTAAAGGTTTTCGGTAATCCTTCCATATGAAGGTGAGGCTCTACCCTCATAACAAAAGCACTACAGAAGAACCCCGCTCCTTTTTTACTCTCAGAAAACATATGGCTTTGATACCACTCTGTCACGCCGAACCGGTTCGTGATCAGCACTAGGGTCCACTAACCCTAGTAAGCCTCAAAATATCCAAAAAAACAAACAAAAACATATAAATAAATTTGAACCATGAAGTGCTGTCCCAATACACAAATACCAAGATCTGTTTGAGAGTTTAAGAGAGTTACTCTAGAATACAAGAGAAACAACAAAGAAAATATGCCCGTACATCAATAAAACTGAAACCCCCTAGCTCTGACTTTGGCGCGCCAATCTAGACAGGAACAGCAAGTCAAATCTGAAAAGTTATAAACTGTAAGTCACGAAACTTAGTGAGTATAGATGATACCTAGTCTATGCATGCTAGAGTATGCATCACACCTCAAATCAAATACCATATATATACAAACAAATACACTGAGCAGTAATCAAAACATATATATGAGGTATTAAGGTAACAATCATCACAATCATGTCACTGGGCCAGGTACTCCCCGCACGCTACGGTAGCACACTGTCTGCCGGATGAGCCCTTAGCCACACAACTCATCTCATCGCTGGCCAAGGCACTCCCCTCACGCTACGGCCCACCGTCTGTCAACTGAGCCTTCCATCCCAAACACATCACACCACGAGACCCTTGTCTCGTCTTCTCATGATAGGAGGAATCCATCGTCTCGACGATCATAGGAATCATAATAGTGCACATCACATCTACGGCCTCTGCCACCTCACAACACGCGATACCACCCTCACATGTAAGTCAAAACAAGTATAACAACAAATATACAGTTTATGTCTCAAAACCTAGCATCACATACCCACATAACTCAATAACAGTTTATAAAACACATGATGCACATCCCGAGTAATATATAATTACAATACAGCTTTCAAATTACATAATCATCATGTCAGAAAACCATAATATGAAAACACAAGCATAGGAGAGGTATCATTACTCACGGTACAAGGGTCGAGCCAAGAAAGAAGTCCCAGTCACCCTAACCCGTCTCACTAGTTTGGGTGCACCTCCTCCGGCGTATTTGAAAATTAAACCACACAGAAACGTCATTGACCTCAAACTCGGTACAAAAAATGGGCTCGGTAGCCTCAAACTGGGCTCAAATCTCAAATCAGCATCTTGGCACGCATCTCAAGGTGCTAAGACCCGTCACCGAGACCTACGTGACTCCCTGCACACAACAACCCAGCTCGAAACCCTCCACAAAACTGAACCAATCTCCACAGTCCTCAAATCATAGCAAACTGCCCACCAAAAATCCTTAAAACCGCCTACCCGGCCTAAAACTACCTCA
Source organism: Thlaspi arvense (assembly GCA_911865555.2). Lineage (NCBI taxonomy): Eukaryota > Viridiplantae > Streptophyta > Magnoliopsida > Brassicales > Brassicaceae > Thlaspi > Thlaspi arvense. The sequence continues at coordinate 3,338 of CAJVSB020000102.1, forward strand.
AACTCAACTAGATCGGACACAAAACTCTCAAAATTGGATTCAGAAGGCCCAAGAATCCTAAGAACAAGTCTAAACCGGCCAAAAAGTACTAAACCAGCCCTGAACTGGGCCAAAAACCTAACCCTAAGCTCTAGTACTTGAATTAAGCCCGGTTCACCTAGAACTGGACATCCAAAAATCACCAAACTACATGGTTAACTAGGTCTTATCATGCTGAACCGGGAACTAGTTCAACCTCCTCGAGAACTGGTCTAAAAACTGGTGAATCGGTCACCCAAAGGACAACACACTAAACCGGCCGGTTCACCTCGAACCGGCCACCCAAAATTTGCCAAACCCACTTGGTTTGATAGATCTTTTCTTCCTAAAACTAGAACTGGTCCAACTTCCCAAATCTGACTCAATTTGCCCACTCGCGGCTCGGCTTGAGCCGCCAGCCCAACGGCTTGGCTCGGGCCTAGCCCAATAGCCCAAACACACTTTTGTTTTGGTTGGGGCCACGGCTCAAGCCCGCGGGCCGCCAAGTCAATTGTGCTAAGCCCAGGTCGAACGGCCTGGACCAGCCCATCATGGGGACCGGACCTGTCTGGGTCCCGTCGTGTTTGCCGAAAGAGGGACCCAAATAGCAGTTTGGGTTTGGCAGAACCGAGACCCAGAAAATTTTGAAAAAAAAGCCATTACTGAACTCACCTAAATCAACCGCCTTTCCTCAACTTAGATCCGTCCCTAGCGAAGCTCAAAATTCCTTCAATCGATTGGAAACATCGGCCTAGAAGCTCCAAGAAGCCCAGAAAAAGCTATCGGTCCATTATGTCCTCCGCCAGCCAGAAAACAAGAAAAAAATCTATTCCTTCTCGCTCAAAATTTCCAATTGATTGAGGGGTTCGGTCGACCCCTCAAAAATGCACGCGAAGATGTGAAAACAAGCCAAATCATTGCACGACAGGGCTCGATCGGGGAGGGATAGCTCTCGGTCACTATTCCTGACAAAACTTTATGAAATTTTGATTTCAATCCCTCAACTCTGTCCTTTTACAGATCAGTCGCCGAGAAAATTTTCAATTCGGCCCCATAAAATTTAATTCCCTCGTTTTGGTCCCTGAACTATGTAAATCAACAAATTGAGTTATTACACAAAAAAATATACAATGTACTCATTCTGTCTGTTAACAGTATGACACAATAGGATGATTAAATTAAAAAAAATGCATCTTCTCAATTATAAGTGCAAAATGTGCATATAATATACTCATTTAAAGCTTATCATGTCTATTTTACAAATCAAATAAAATTAAAAATTTAATAGTACCATGAAATATATTTTATTTTTTAAAGATCATATGGTGCAGAATTCAACATTAACTTTTTCAAAAGACAATTATAAAAAATTGATATAAAAATTACTTTAATATGTAAGAGTATATGAGATAAATTATATATCAAAATAAAGGTATTTGACTATAGTTTCAAATAAAATTAACCTTACTATTTTAAATTTTATATAATAAGATATGATCAATTTACGACATATCTGTTTAATTTGATAATTTTACTTTATAGTACAACATGTAATATATGTATCTCTAAAAAATAAACTCAACAATATAATTTACCCATATCATCCATTATAAATATATACATATAACAATTTTAATTTGTTTATCATTATCAAAATAAATATGAAACCTTGAGACTAACAATCTCCTCCTTTATGGTGATAACAAAATAAATATACAATACAAGATATTCATTAAGCCCAAATCATATAAATTCTCCCCCTCCTTTTTGACATTATCAAAAAAATAAATTATATAAGCTCCCCCTCAACATATACATAAAAAGATTTAGAGACTCTTCTCATATAAAGAGAAATTAAATGCGATAAATAATAATTAAGTACTCAAGTCATAAGGACAAGTTCCCTTTTGATGAAACAAAATTTTTCTTTATTAAGAGATTTTATAAAAATATCTGCTAATTGAGATTCGGTGCCTACAAATTTAAGTATTATATCCCCTTTTTGAACATAATCTCTCAAGAAATGATGTCTAATATTAATGTGCTTTGTTCTTGAGTGTTGAATGAGATTCTTAGATGTTGATGGTACTAGTATTATCACACTTAATAGGAATGTGTTCATATTTAAGTCCAAAGTCTAGTAAAGTGTATTTTATCCATAAAATTTGTGCACAATAACTTTCCATGGTTACATATTCTGCTTCGGCTGTAGATAAAGTAACTAAATTTTGTTTCTTACTAGCCCAAGAAACTAAAGACTTTTCAAAAAATGACAAATTTCGCTCGTATTTTTTTTATCCAATTTACATCCTCCAAAATCCGCATCCAAATAACTAATAAGTTTAAAGGAGGTTTCTCTAAGTTAAAATAATCCTACATTTATAATTCCTTTAAGATACTGAAGAATTATTTTCACGGCATGTAAATAAGATTCTTTTGAATTTGCTTGAAATCTAGTACATGTATAAACACTAAACATGATACTGGGACGACTAGCAGTTAAATATAATAAATTACCAATCATACCTTTATATAACTTACTGTCTATAGTTTTTCATTAATATTTCCATCAAGTTTGATTGACATACTCATAGAAGTTCTCGTGATCTTAGAATTATCTATCCAAAATCTTTTTAGTAGTTCTTTAGTATACTTAACTTGATTAATCACAATCTCTTTTTTGAGTTATTTTATTTAAAGACTAAGAAAGAAATTCAACTTACCCATAATACTCATTTCAATTTCATGTTGCATAGATGAAACAAATTTTTCATATAAAGATTCATTAATAACTCCAAGATAATATCATCTATATAAATTTGAATAATAAGTAAATCATTATTTTCTTTCTTTTATGAATAAAGTGTTTCCTCTTTTCCCATTGAAATTTCATTTTCTAATAAAAATTTTGAAAGCCTTTCATACCATGATCTAGGAGCTTGTTTTAAACTATATAAACCTTTTGAAAGTTTGTAAATATGATCTACATATTTCTCATATTCAAAACTCAGTGATTGTTCAACATAAATCTCTTTAATAATAAAACTATTTAGAAATGCACTTTTAACATACATTTGAAATAATTTGAAATCATATAAGATGTAAATACAAGTAATATTTTAATAATTTTAAGTCTAGTTACGGGAGCAAAAGTCTCTCCATAATCTATTCCTTCTTCTTGATTGAAATTTTGAGTTACAAGTCTTACTTTATTTCTAATTATATTGTCGGATTCATCAAGTTTATTTCTAAAAACTCATTTGGTTCCAATAACTATATGTGTCACAACCGAAATGCGATGTCGTGACCGGTGCTAGAAATGGAGTTTCCACCCCTAGCCAGCCTCAAATTTATTAAAGTTATTCTGAGTGTTAAAATTTTTTAAAAAAATTCGGTAGAGTTTCCTCTAAAAATTGGACATTTCCCAAATTCAAAACATGTATATAATATTTCAAATTTCTTTCAACAGCATCAACAGGCAATTATAACTAATATAAAGGTCTCAAAATCTGCTTATTACAATAGGAAATTTTTAAGCATATCTGGATCTTATTTATGGGTTCAGGAGCAACTAAGACAAAAAAAAATAACAATTAGATCAATCAAATCTTTACTATGTCCCAAATCAATGCTGGGCTCACCCAATAATGCCTATAAATCAATCTATAAAATCCAACTGAAGGTCTGCTAGAATTTGAAAATGTTAAGGGTCAATTTTCACGACTTAGCGAGAGATAATACTTATTCTAAACATACGAGACAAGCATTGCATAAATATAAATTTTTATAAACTCAAATATAACTTTGCAATCCTTTAAAAAAAATTAAATTGAACAAGTGCAACATATCCACAAATATGTCCTTAAGTAATATGAAAGTTATATTTCACGAATCCATATTCGTGACCAATACCTACCATAAGTTGGGATTGTATCGGTTATATGCGTCCACCATCACCCACCATGGGTGTATATATATCAAACCATAACCCTTCAAGGGTATTTTTATCACATCATTGCCCACTATGGGTTCATTTGTCAACTCAAAACCCGCCATGGGTATATATATATATATATAAAATATACAATTACCCGCCATGGGCATACAAGTATAAATCATAACGTCACCCACTATGGGTATAATGTCATCTCGTCACTCGACATGGGTATATAAATAGTATCTCAATACCCTCCATGGTTATTTATGTCAAATCATAACTGCCATGGATATATATCAAATCATCACCCGTCATGAGTATACAAGTATAAATCATAACGTCACCCGCCATGGGTATAATATCAATTATTTCCTGTCATGGGTGTAAGTAGCATATGCTCACACATACCATGTGGACAAAAATTTAAATTCAAAATTTTTAATTCATGAACATTTGGCAATCATTTAAAATAACACAGGTTTAATTTCAATATTTGTTCCAGTTTTAGTTTTCACGTAATGAAATATTTATAAGCATGCTGCAAGCAATTTAACAAAATTAGAGATTTGCAATTTAATAAGTAATTACTCATAATAAACACGTAAAGAACAAGTATTATCACTCACACTGAGACTAACAGAGTTGTGCGAGCTAAATCTCGTGTGTGATGTATCTTCCAAATTGGCACAATAAATTTTTAAGTTCCTAAAGTTAGAATGAGATTAAATTCTCAATCAATTTTCTATAACGTTATTTACTTAGCTATTATTATTATTGTTGTTGTTATTGTTGTTATTATTATTATTATTATTATTATTATTTTATTTTATTTTATTTTGTGTCAAGTGCTACTATATATATAATCTTGAGGGAGCATAAGTCTTTGGCATTAATTATCCACTACCCTCTATGGGTTGAGAGACACCCATATAGATAGATAATTAGATGTGCTTTCAAATAGGAATTGTCTACCATTACTACAAACACAACAATAACTCTGAGGGGTTGGTTTATTGTGACTATATACTCACCCTCTCTTTGGTTAATCAGCTCAATGGGAAGGTTCACCATCGATCTAATTAATACAATAACATTTCCCCTAGCCTAAACAACCAGATAAAAAAAATATCCATAAAGGGTAACTCAACTATGTGGGTGGCTTCTGAAATCATCGAACTGGGGATCCTGCCAATATTGATACTCACAGTATAGGGACCCCTTTAACCCAATCGATTCAGTAAGAAGAAATCAAAAATAGTAGTAAATCATTACTCAAATAAGATTTTGTTTACTTGACTGGGGTGGCGTTGCTCATTGTTGTGGGCAGAGAACACCCAACCATGCTTGGCAGGCCGAGAAGAAGTCCTCTAGTCTTGCTCGACTTTGCTTTGTTTGGGGAGAGCTACTGTAACGCCCAAAACCAACTTCAAGAAAAAAAAAAGAAAAGAAGAAAAATTCTTAAAATCACTTTGGATGGAGTTTTAATTTTATTTAGAGGAATTTTGAGGTATTTGGGATGGAAAGAAATGTTTTGGAAGTTTTGGAAGAAGAAATTTTCGTTAAAAAAAAATATATATATATATATTCGGGTTACTATAGCAGCGTGCCGTAGCGCGGTGCTCACTGGTTTTACCACACTATAGTGCGCTACAATGTAGCGGCCACTAGAATTTGGTCGCTGCAGCGTGCCAGACATGGTTTTTTGGCCTTTTCATAAAAATTTGGTATTTTTAACCCCTCAAGAACCCCTAAACTTTCTTAAACTCCTAAACACCATAAAACAAAGATTTGGGAGGTATCCTAGGGTACCCAAATTTCATCCAAAAAATTAATTAGGATTAATTTTGAGGGTAATTTTAATGAAGGGCATTATGGTTTTTTTGGGTTTAAGTAAGTGTTTTAAGAGTTGGAGGAGCCTTTGGGCTCATTTTTGCCCAAATAGAGAGGAGAAGAGAGGGAAGGAGAGAAAAAGGAGAAAAGAGGCAAAAAGGTATGTAAAATGCTCCATTCTCAAACCCTCTTTCGTTTTTTTTTCAATATTTCTATATGTTTAGCTTCTTCTCTTCGTTTTATAACTTTTAATTGGTGCAGATTTTGTATTTGGATGTTATTATAATATGTATTGTAGAGAGAGAAAGTGAGTTTACCCTCATCCATGCGATATTTTGCTTGAATCTTGCTATTTCTTGTTAAGTAATCTTAGATATTGTTTTATTGGAGGATATTTATGTTTTTATGGTTGGATTAAGCCTTGAATGAAGTGATTATGGTTGAAATGTGAGAGAAATGGGTGAGATGATATTGAAATGGAATAAGGGCATGTTTGGTTGGAGTTGAAATGGGGAAAAACGGGATAAAAACATGTTTGGATGGAACCCCAGGGTTAGAGAGAGATTAAAGGCATGATTGGATGGAATCCAAAGGTTAGAGAGAAATTAAGGGCATGTTTGGATGAAACCCAAAGGTTAGAGAGAAATTAAGGGCATGTTTGGATGAGACCCAAAGGTTAGAGATGGGGAAAAATTGTATTTATACATTGTAAGGTATAGTTATTGTTTTCATATGGTGTTTTTAGGGTGTTTCATCTCATGTTGTGTATCCCCCTTGTAGGAGATGATACCCCAGCTACTACAGACCTTAGACCTATAGCTTTAGGAGCACCCTTGTAGGCTCTTTTTGCAAGATGAGTGGGAATCTTCTTAATCTTAGTTTATTTCTGCAAATTATGATTTACCATGAAGAATGCTCATTTCGAACTCAATATATGTTGCTACTGAGAATATGGGAAACAGTCTAGCTATGTTATGATTTCGAGTATATACTTAATTGCATGGTTTTCATGAATTTATGTTATTTTGGTGCCTTAGCACCCAGACATGATGTCAGGCAGCCATCTGGGGTAGGTAGCATTTCTACTTGCATTACATGACATATGCTGTTTATTGTCCCTAATGAAAAGAGACCATGCGCCAAAGACTGTGTTAGCTTGGCCGGGGAGTGGCGACCCCTAGCGCGAGTTACACGGTGTAGTAGCACCCGACATATTTATGTTCTGCCCAACGAGGGCCCATGTTATGTTTTACGATTTTATTGCCCCTAGACACTTTCGGTTGTGCACATCCGACCAGAGTATATATGAATATGAAATACAACCCCTATGATGTTTCTATGATGTTTATTAAACTTTTATGATTCATGGTTATGCCTCTTATATTTTATGACTTGGCAAAATGATAATTTAGCTTTTATACTGCTGAAAAATTTATTGTGATGCCTCTTCATATAAATTCTTATGAGCTTGTTTATATTGATTAATTAGCTACAAAAACTGACTGTTTCCACTGGGATTAGTTTGATTTCTATTCACTGGGAAGTTAGTCTCACCCACTAAATTTTTCCCCCTTACAGATGTGAGATATTGAGTTAGTACCTTGGTGTTTGTATCACTTGTGTTTTGCACTTTATAGCACCAAGTCGGGCCAAGCTATTGGAGATGATTTGGTTTTTGTTTTGTGGATATGAGCTATGTATGTTGGGAGATTAATTTATTTTTTTGGATAATTGTAACGAGTTGTATTGATTTGAGACCTTGTGGATGATTTTAGTTAATTAAGCATTACATGGTGATTTTGAGCATAGCATGTTGTTAGACGATATTTGGACATGTGATATAGAGTTGATTTATGCTTAAGCTATGTATTGGATGAACTATTGCACGATATGTGTATTATGCGAAGTTGTTATTTTAAACAGGTACTCAGACTTAAGGCCTTAAGGCCATTTTTTTTTAGAGGGATTACAGTAGCCGGCATGCTACTGAATTTTACCCGGCGGTGTGTTGGTTATTGCCCGTTGTCATGCCTCTTAGATTTGAGAGGTTGGGGTGTGACAGTTAAAGTGGTATCAGAGCATAGGTTTAAAAGGTCTTAAGGCTTAAGAGGAAATGGTGATATAATTCTTGTTCATGCATAGCATTTATATATATAATTGTGTTCTAAATGGTGATTTGTGACTTTTTGTAGGAAATACAATGGAAGCTTCCAGAGGTAGAAGTAGATGTAGAGGTAGAGGACGGGGTAAGCCTTGTAGGGAGCAAAGAGTTGGCCCCCCTGATAGGGACACTGTTGGTAGTGTTGCGTTTGTGCCTAGGGAGGCAAATCTTTTATTACCTTAGTATACTCCTACTGTTCCGCAGACTTTTGTACCGTCAGCACCCCTTCCTCTACCTGCTACCCAGGTGCCACCTCCAGCACAGACCGTGCCACCTATACCACCTGTACCACCAGTTGCCCCGACGCCACCAGCTCCCATAATCACCCCTGAGTTGGCGGCAGTTATAGCTCATGCGGTAGGGGCAGCCATAGCAGATAGTTCTTCAGCTATAAGGACTAGGCCCGATAATAAGAAGATTATTAAGCGAGCTAGGAAGCTCGGAGTTATAGAGTTCCATAGTACTATAGACCCTCTATAGGCAGAGAGATGGATTAGAGATGTGGAACGGGTGTTTGATTTGATGCACTGTCCCGAGGATCAGCGAGTGCAACATGCTACCTTTTTGTTTAGAGACCGTGCACTTGAATGGTGGACGGTGTTTCAGGCCCGACAACCAGCAGGCAAAGTTCTCAGTTGGAGGGAGTTTAAGGAAAAGTTTGACAGACAGTACTTCCCTCTGGTTTATCAAAACCAAAAGGTGGCGGAGTTTATGGAATTAAATCAAGGAAATATGACAGTGGCAGATTATGAGGCTAAGTTCATCGAGCTATCCCGTTTTGCACTACACTTTGTAGCTCAAGAGCGGGATAAGTGTAGACTTTTTGAGAAGGGGCTCAGATGGGAGATCTATAGGGCCACGCATCCACAGCCATATACGACATTCGCAGAGTTGGCGGCATGTGCCACAAGATTTAAGGAGGTTGAGGCAGGTTATGCTCGTCGGCGGCAGGAGAGGTTTAAGAGGAATGGATCAGGAGGCACTTCAGATAGGAGAGAAGGTCAGGGCTCGAAAAGGCAGACAGTGACCATCCCAGTAGATAGGAGGACTGAGACCACTGCAAGGACAGATGGAGGATCAGTGTCGATGTCTAGCCCGACATTGAGGGAGCCGAGGTCAGCAACGGCAGCCCCATCGGGAGGTAGTCAAGGGCGTAGAGGTCGAGATTCAGGGACTGCCATGAGTGGAGATATTTCTACAGCTGGGAGATCAAGAGGTCGGGTCCCACAGTGTCCCAACTATGGAAAGCTGCATTCTGGAGAGTGCCGTAAGGGCACGGGTGTTTGTTATAGATGTGGTCAAGCAGGCCACATCAAGAAAGACTGTCCACAGCTAGCACAGGGTAGTGGAGCTACTACTAGGCCTGCTACATCTTAGGGATCACAAGCTAGAGGGACTGGAGGACAGTTCGGTAGACGAGGAGCGACTGCAGGGAGGCCCATAGCAGAGGCGCGAGTATACACTATGACCTGCCAGGAGGCTAGAGCTACTCCAGATACGGTTACTGGTATTCTCACTATCCTTGATATTGATGCTTATGCCCTTATTGATTCTGGATCCACATATTCATATATATCATGTGCATTAGCTAAGAGATTGGGGTTAAAGGTGGATAAATTGGATTATGATAGAGTTGTTTCTACTCCTATGGGAGGAACCTTGACAGTAGTGGGTGTTTATAAATATTGTAGAGTACAGATTGATGGATGGGAATTGATAGGAGATTTATTACCATTATACATGCATGATTTGGACTTAATTTTAGGTATGGATTGGTTGACAGCCTACAAGGCTAAGGTGGATTGTTTTAAGAAGGAAGTTATTTTTCAGTTATCAAATGGCAAGGAGATAAGCTTTTAGGAGAAAGACATGTTTTACCTTCATGTATAATTTCTGCTATGACAGCTAGGCGATTGTTGAAGAAAGGATGTGAGGCTTATTTGGCAAGTATAGTGGATATGAAGTTGCAAACTCCTAAAATGATTGAGATACCTGTTGTTTGTGAGTTCCCAGATATTTTTCCCGATGAGTTACTAGGATTACCACCAGGAAGAGAGGTGGAGTTCTGTATTGATTTGATGCCCAAGTACTCAACCCATTTCTAGAGCTCCATACAGAATGGCCTCACACGGAACTAAAGGAGCTAAAGACTCAATTACAAGAACTTCTTGATAAAGGATTCATCTGACCTAGTGCATCACCGTGGGGAGCTCCAGTGTTGTTTGTTAAAAAAAAAAGGACAGTATTTGGAGGTTATGTATTGATTACAGACAATTAAACAAGGTAACTGTCAAAAATAAATACCCTTTGCCACGAATAGATGATCTTTTTAACCAGTTGCGTAAGGCTACAGTGTTTTCTAAGATTGATTTGAGATCGAGTTATCACCAACTCTGGATAAAAGCCGAGGATGTTTCTAAGATAGCTTTCAGGACTAGATATGGTCACTATGAGTTTCTAGTAATGCCCCAACTGTCTTTATGGATTTAATGAATAGAGTATTCCATCCTTTTCTAGATAAGTTCATGGTGGTATTCATAGATGATATCTTAATATATTCGAGGGACAGAGCTGAGCATGCAGAACATTTGAGGACAATGTTACAGATACTGAGGGAAAAGAAATTATTTGCTAAGTTGGGTAAAAGTGAATTTTGGTTAGACAGGGTGGTATTTTTGGGGCATATAATCTCTGCAGAGAGAGTTTTTGTAGATCCCCAAAAGGTATAAGCCATAGTACAGTGGGAGCCACCCACTAATACTACCGAGGTGAGGAGTTTTCTTGATTTGGCTAGTTACTATAGGTGGTTTGTAAAAAATTTTTCTGTGATTGCATCTCCTCTAACCAAGTTATTAAAGAAAAGTGAGAGATTTCTTTGGACTCAGGAGTGTCAAGATAGCTTTAAGGAGCTTAAGAGGAGATTGACTACAGCTCCAGTGTTAACCTTGCCAAAAAATGGGAAAGGGTACACTGTTTATAGTGATGCCTCCAGAAAGGGATTAGATTGTGTATTGATGCAAGATGGTAAAGTGATTGCCTATGCTTCTAGACAGTTAAGGCCTCACGAGCAAAATTACCCAACTCATGACCTAGAGTTAGCAGCAGTAGTGTTTACTTTGAAGATTTGGAGACACTACTTGTATGGAGAACATTGTCAGATTTTCACAGACCATAAGAGCCTCAAGTATATTCTTACCTGGAAAGAGTTAAATCTCAGACGGAGACGATGGGTGGAACTCCTGAAAGACTATGACTGCACTATTGAGTACCATCCAGGGAAAGCCAATGTGGTGGCAGATGCTTTGAGTAGGAAATCTTCAGGTGTGTTGTATAATCTCAGGCCAGTGTATATGCCTTTACTGTTGGAGCTTAGATCTTTGGATGCTCAGTTATCAGTGACAGATCATGGAGCGTTGCTAGCAAGATTTCAAGTTAGACCCACTTTGGTAACCCAGATTAAGGAAGCTCAAAGACAAGATCCACGGTTAGTAAAGATTTTGGAAGAAATTGAAAAAGGGCAAACCAGTGAATTCACAGTGACAGAAGATGGTACCTTGAGGTTTAGACACAGAGTTTGTGTGCCCCAGATTGGTGAGCTTAGGAGACAGATTGTGGAAGAGGCACATTGTTCAACATATGCTATGCATCCTAGGAGTACCAAAATGTACCATAACCTTAAGCAAAACTATTGGTGGAGTTGAATAAAGAGAAAGATTGCGGATTATGTTTCTAGATGTCTTACTTGCCAGCAGGTTAAGGCAGAGCATCAAGGCCCAAGGGCAAGTTATAGTCATTACCTATCCCAGAATGGAAATGGGAACATATCACTATGGATTTTGTGGTAGGCTTACCGGTGACCAGGAGAGGGAATGATGCAATTTGGGTCATTGTGGACAGATTAACGAAGTCAGCACATTTTCTACCAATTAAGAGTTCATTCTCTTTGAATAGATTAGCTAAGATATATATGGATGAGGTAGTAAGTAGACATGGGGTGCCAGCGTCCATAGTATCAGATAGAGATCCAAGGTTCACATCCAAGTTTTGGCCTAGTTTACAGAGAGCTATGGGTACTAAGTTACATTTTAGTACAGCTTTTCACCCACAGACAGATGGCCAATCAAAAAAAAACTATCCAGACTCTAGAGGATATCTTACGGGGATGTGTGATAGAGTTTTCGGGTAGTTGGGACGAGCACTTACCTTTGGCCGAGTTTTCTTACAATAATAGTTATCATTCCAGTATCGGTATGGCACCCTACGAGACCCTATATGGGAGGAGGTGTAAGACACTTATATGTTGGGATGAAGAAGGTGAAAGAAAGTTGCTAGGTCCAGAGATTGTACAGAATACAGTGGAACAGATCAAGGTGATTAGAGATTGATTGAAAGCAACCCAAGATAGATAGAAAAGTTATTCAGACCCGAAGCATAGAGATGTAAATTTTGAGGTCAGTGATAAAGTGTTCTTAAAGGTTTCTCCTTGGAAGGGCATATTAAGATTTGGTAAGAAGGGAAAACTAACCCCTAGGTACATTGGACCCTACGAAATCATCGAAAAGGTGGGCCAGTTGCTTATAGGTTAGCTTTGCCACCCGAGCTTTCATAGATACATAACGTGTTTCACGTTTCCATGTTGAAGAAGTATTTATCGAGTCCTACTCATATCCTCCAACCCCTGCCAGTGGAGTTAAGAGAAGATTTGACATATGTTGCGGAGCCGGTTCAGATTCTAGGCACTAAGGTAAAACAACTCCGTTCCAAGAAAGTGCCACTTGTTAAGGTTTTATGGAGAAGTCCGAATAAGGAGGAAATGACTTGGGAGCAAGAGGATGACATGAGAGTCAAGTATCCTTATCTTTTTCCATCTACAGATAATTGAATTTTGAGGACGAAATTCTTTTTAAGGAGGGTAGAATTGTAACGCCCAAAACCAACTTTAAGAAAAAGAAAAAGAAAAGAAGAAAAATTCTTAAAATCACTTTGGATGAAGTTTTAATTTTATTTAGAGGGAATTTTGAGGTATTTGGGATGGAAGGAAGTGTTTTGGAAGTTTTGGAAGAAGTGAAGTTTTGTTAAAAAAAAAAAATTTATTTTTTATTTGGATTACTGTAGTAGCATGCCGTAGCGCGGTGCTTGCTGGTTTTACCACGCTATAGCGCCTAGGCAAGCTACAGCGCGCGCGGCCACTGGAATTTGGCCGTTGCAGCGCACTAGACCGCGGTGCAGTGTGCCAGACACGATTTTTTGGCCTTTTTCATAAAAATTTGGTATTTTTAATCCCTCCAAGAACCCCTAAACTCTCTTAAACTCCTAAACACCATAAAACAAAGATTTGGGAGATATCTTAGGGTACCCAAATTTCATCCAAAAAATTAATTATGAATAATTTTGAGGGTAATTTTAATGAAGGGCATTATAGTTTTTTTGGGTTTAAGTGAGTGTTTTAAGAGTTGGAGGAGCCTTTAGGACTCATTTTCGCCCAAATAGAGAGGAGAAGAGAGGGAAGGAGAGAAAAAGGAGAAAAGAAGCAAAAAGGTATGTAAAATGCTCCATTCTCAAACCCATTTGATTTTTCTTCAATATTTCTACATGTTTAGCTTATTCTCTTCGTTTTATAACTTTTAATCGGTGTAGATTTTGTATTTGGATTTATTATAATATGTATTGTAGAGATAGAAAGTGGTTTACCCTCACCTATAGGATATTTTGCTTGAATCTTGCTATTTCTTGTTAAGTAACTTTAGATATTGTTTTATTTGAGGATATTTATGTTTTTATGGTTGCATTAAACCTTGAATGAAGTGATTATGGTTGAAATGTGAGAGAAATGGGTGAGATGATATTGAAATGGAATAAGGGCATGTTTGGTTGGAGTTGAAATGGGGAAAAACGGGATAAAAACATGTTTGGATGTAACCCAAGGGTTAGAGAGAGATTAAAGGCATGATTGGATGGAATCCAAAGGTTAAAGAGAAATTAAGGGCATATTTGGATGAAACCCAAAGGTTAGAGAGAAATTAAGGGCATGTTTGGATGAGACCCAAAGGTTAGAGATGGGGAAAAATTGTATTTATACATTGTAAGGTATAGTTATTATTTTCGTAAGGTATTTTTAGGGTGTTTCATCTCATATTGTGTATCCCCCTTGTAGGAGAGGATACCCCAGCTATTACAGACCTTGGACCTACGCTTTAGGAGCACCCTTGTAGGCTCTTTTGCAAGTGAGTGGGAATCTTCCTAATCTTAGTTTATTTCTACAAATTATGATTTACAATGAACAATGCTCACTTCAAACTCAATATATGTTGCTATTGAGAACATGGAAAATAGTTTAGCTATGTTATGATTTCGAGTATATACTTAATTGCATGATTTTCATGAATTTATGTTATTTTGGTGCCTTAATACCCAAACATGATGTCGAGCAGCTATCTGGGGCAAGTGGCGGTTCTACTTGCATTACACGACATCTGTACGTTTATTGTTCCTAATGAAAAGGGACCATGCGCCAAAGACTATGTTAGCTTGGTCGAGGAGTGGCAACCCTTAATTGCATGGTTTTTATGAATTTATGTTATTTTGGTGCCTTAGCACCCAGACATGATGTCGGGCAGCCATCTGGGGCAAGTGGCGGTTCTACTTGTATTACATGAAATATGTATGTTTATTGTCCCTAATGAAAAGGGACCATGCGCCAAAAATTGTGTTAGCTTGGCCGGGGAGTGGCGACCCCTAGCGCGAGTTACACGGTGTAGTAGCGCTCGACATATTTATGTTTTGCCTAATGAGGGCCCATGTTATGTTTTACGATTTTACTGCCCCAACACCTTCAGTTGTGCACATCCGACCAGAGTATATGTGAATATGAAATACAACCCTATGATGTTTCTATGATGTTTATGAAAACTTTTATGATTCATGGTTATGCCTCTTATGTTTTATGACTTGGCAAAATGATAATTTAGCTTTTATACTGCTGAAAAATTTATTGCGATGCCTCTTGATATAAATTCTTATGAGCTTGTTTATATTGATTAATTAGCTACAAAAACTGACTGTTTCCACTGGGATTAGTTTGATTTCTATTCACTGAGACGTTAGTCTCACCCACTAAATTTTTCCCCCTACAGATGCTGAGATATTGAGTTAGTACCTTGGTGTTCATATCACTTGTGTTTTGCACTTTATAGCACCATGTCGGGCCAAGCTATTGGAGATTATTTGTTTTTGTTTTCTGGATATGAGCTATGTATGTTGGGAGATTAATTTATTTTTTTGGATAATTGTAACGAGTTGTATTGATTTGAAACCTTATGGATGATTCTAGTTAATTAAGCATTACATGGTGATTTTGAGCATAGCATGTTGTTAGACGATATTTGGACATGTGATACAGAATTGATTTATGCTTAAGCTATGTATTGGATGAATTATTGCACAATATGTGTATTATGCGAAGTTGTTATTTTAAACAAGTACTCAGACTTAGGGCCTTAAGGCCATTTTTTTTTCAGATGGGTTACAGTAGCCGGCATGCTACCGGATTTTACCCGGTGGTGTGTTGGTTATTGCCCCACTGTCATGCCTCTTAGGTTTGAGAGGTTGGGGTGTGACAACTACAGAAGCTAAACCCAAACAAAGCAACAATCGACTACTAGCAGGTAGTTTCGCTAACCTCATACGGACATTCATAGTAGAAATACATAAACCCATGAGATTCTTGAAGAAGACGAAATAATCTATTTAGTTATGGCCTGTCCTGGCCGATTTATAGTTTATCTAGAGTAGTGGCCATCGACTTCATCCTTCAAGAAGGAACCAAAGGAGTTCTTTTCTGTATCAACAAACCCACTACGCATACTCGCCTTTAATATTAGGAGTGCGTGGGTGTGTGTGTATACATAATATATATATAAAGGAAAGAAATGTTCGCTCGTGGCTAATCTGAGCAGAGGAGGAAAGGGCCACTGCTTCGATTGATTTCTGGATTCGGAGATTTGGGGATGTCATTAGGCAAGGGAGAAATAGCTTGCAGAGAGTTGATCTAAAAAAGCTACTTCATTGGAAATTTGATTTAGATATTGATTAGTGATTCATTATTGAATTGGAAAGCTTCAATTTGTAATTGAAGCTTCAGCTACAAGACCCATGGCAGAAGCAGGAAAACGGGTGTATAATATATATATATATATATATATAAGTGATAAAGTTTTCCTTATTCACCCTTTGGTCCCCCCAATTTGCAACATTTAATTTTTGGCCCCTTAATTTTCTTGAATATTTAATTTAAGTCTGGATAACTCTCAATTCATTTAATTTAGTCCCTGAAAATTTTTAATTCTTTTAATTTGGTCCCTTATCTTATTTATTATATATATATATATATTTTAATTGGGGCATTACAGTATGGTCACTAGGTCTAGGCATTAATTCCCAAACTTTATTTCTTTTAAATTAATTTAATTCTTCTTGTGTAGTTAAAACCTAATTTTTATCATTAACAGTACTATGAATAGTTTTGGGCACATTTTGAGAAATAAAAGACAAATATTCATAAATATTTTTCATTTGACTTTTAGTTTTTCTACAATCACTAGGATCACCAATAATTTGTTCTATAGAGTGACTAGATTTATATTTCCAAATTTTTGACAAATCATTTTATGGAGTTTCATCGAGATTTTCTATACTATGAGGATTTTCAATTTCTTTTTTCTTATCATTAATATTTAAATTAACTAAATTATCCTCAATATCATCATATATGACTTTATACAAAAATGGATCAATTTCATCAAATGTAATATGTTTTGTTTCGTCAACTATATTAATTCTTTTATTAAAAACTCTATAAGCCTTACTTGTAGTAGATAACTAAAAAATATACCTTTATCCGATTTTACATCAAATTTGCCAAGATTATCTTTAATGTTTAATATAAAACATTTATATCCAAACACCTTAAAGTAACTAATCTTAAGTTTTCTATCAAATCAAAGTTCAAAAGAAGTTTTCTTAAGAATATGTCTAATAAGAACTCGATTTAAAATATAACAAGCCATATTAATCGCTTCGACCAAAAATATTTAGGTAACTTATATTCATTAAGTATAGTTCAAGTCATTTCTTATAAAGTTTTATTTTTTCTTTCAACAACTTCATTTTGTTGTGAGGTTCTATGTGTAGAAAAATTATGTTCATAACTATAAGTATTACAAAGATTTTCAAATTCATAATTTTCAAATTTTCCACCATAATCACTCCTAATTTTTGAAATCATATAACCTTTTTTCATTTTGAACTCTTTTACGAAGTTTTAAAAATTGAAAATATGTTTCATTCTTATGAGTCAAAAATAGCACTCAAGTAAATCTTCAAAAATCATCAAAATTACAAAAGTATAGAGTTTTCCATCAAGACTAGCAACTTGAGAATGTCCAAATAAATTCAAGTGTAAGAGTTGTAAAGATCTAGATGTAGAAATTACATTTATAGATTTTAAAAAAGTTTTTCTTCATTTTCCCAATTGACAAGGAGCACAAATCTTATCTTTATCAAATTTGAGTTTAGGTAAGTCAATAATTAATTGTTTTCTTGAAAAATTTAAAAATTATATCAATACTACAATAACCTAACCTTTTATACCATAGCCAATAATCATCATATAATGTAATTAGACATTTCACACTTTGTTTAATCAAATTATCAAACTCAATAGTGTGGGCATTTTTATCTCTCAAAGCAACAAATACTAAAATATTATTCTTATTAAAAACGTTACATGTATTGTCTTGAAAAATAATTTTATAACATTTATCACATAATTGACTCATGCTAAGTAAGTTATGTTTTAAGCCATCAACAAATAAAATATTATCAAGAATGAGGGAGTTAGAGTTACCAACTTCTCCAATATAAATAGTTTTTCCTTTTGCATTTTCCTACAAAAATAAATTAAGTTTTGATTTTTGGTACCCAAACTTTCTCGAGTCCAATAATGTTAGAAAATGTTATCTTAGGAACTAAAATAGATGCAATATTACATGTACTATTCCATTTATGACCATTTGGAACTAAAATATTTTTAGGTCCTACAAGTAATTTTCTCTTTAGAGAACAATCACATGCATAATGTCTCTTTCCATCACAATGATAACATGTAACAAAAGGACTAGATTGATGAGAACTTTTTACAAAGTAATTTTTATAAAACTTTTGGCCTTGACAAGCTTTATATCCTAATCTAGTTTTATCAAAACCATATCTTTGAGTAGCAAGTAAGTTATTCAAATTTTCTTTTTCTTGAGCAAATTTACCCAAGGCATTTTCAAGCTCTTCAATTCTTTTTGTCAATATATCATTTGTTTTTATTTTTAGACATGAAAATAGGTTGAGTTTTCAAATAATTATTAAGTTGAGTTTTCAAACAATTATTTTCACATTTTAAACCAACATTTTCATTAGAAATATTTAAATACTTCTTTTTCAAATCTTTATATTTCTTTCCAAGAGAACTTAGTTCATTTTATAGTTCATCACAAGCATGTAATAGATTATCATAAGATAATTTAGAAGCACTAGAAGTAGAGGAAGATGAGCTTACCTCATTATCACATTCTCTAACAGCCATAAGGCATAAATTGGCAATCTCACTTCCGCTAAATTCTTCCGTCAAATCACTTTCTTCACTTATATCCCATGTGATGGCTTTCATGGCTTCCTTTCTTTTCTGCTTTTTCTTGTTTTTATTTAAAAGAGGACATTCAGGTTTAATATGTCCACGCTTCTTACATTCATAACATACAATATCCTTCTTGGAAAAGTCTTCTTTTTGATCATCTCTTCTTCGTCTCCTTTTAAACTTCTTCTTTTTAAGTAGTTTGTTGACTCTCTCTGCAAATTGGGCAATCTCATCATCACTTTCTACTTTATTATCATTGGAGTTTTTCTTTTATGGTAGACTTTAAAGCAATACTACTTTTTCTTTTTGGCTCTTCATCCTTTTCACTTTTTTGAGTTACTTCATAGGTCATTAGTGATCCTATAAGCTCTTTAATTGACACTTTGAAAAAATCTTTTGCTTCTTGTATGACGGTCACCTTTAGAACCAACTCTTGGAAAGTATTCTAAGAATTTTCTTGACAAGAATTTCATCATTAAAATTTTTACCAAGAGAAATCGTGTCATTAATAATATCCATGAATCGAGTATACATTTCTTTTATATATTCATTTGGTTTTTATCATAAAGAGTTCATACTCATGTTTGAACATATTAAGTTTTGTATCCTTAACTCTACTTGTACCTTCATGAGTTACTTCAAGTGTTCTCTAAATATTTTGTACCATTTTAATATGTAGAGACTCTATTAAATTCATTTATATATAGAGTACAAAATAATATTTTCATTGCTTTTGCATTAGTAGTAAAATTTCTCTTATCATTTTCATTCTAATCTTTCTTTTCTTTAACTATTATTTCATTTTCTTTAACAATCATAGGACTTTTATATCCTTCTTCAATAATATTCTAAATATCATAATCCATTTGTTAAAGATAAATGGTCATCCTAATTTTCCAATAACTATAATCATTTTCATTAAAGAAAGGTAGTCTAATAATTGATTGACCATCCATAACCCCATGTGCATTAATAGTTGCTATAATATATGATCTTATCCTAAGACTTTTTAATATCAATACGTAGAGCCTAACTCTGATACCAATTGTTGTCCTAAAAGACAAACTAAGAGATGGGTGAATTGGGTATTTTTCATGAAAATCAAGTGTGTAAAAAAAATGTAACAACAAAAATTGAATAAATTAAAATTATGCAATTCAATCAAATATATATATATATATACACAACAATTTTAAGTAAAATAAAGAGAGTAAGGATAAGAAGTGCAAACTCTTTTATAGTAGTTTGACTTTATATTCAAGTTTACATCCACTCTGTCGAGCTCCAATCGGTCGAGGTCCAACTATATCCCTTGCACTTGACGGAGGCAAGAAATTTCAATTACAAACAAAGCTTTTGATTTGGTGAGCTTTAAACACCAATACAGATTGTAGTAGAGATATAATAAAAATGTAGCAATTCTTCTTAAGTAGGATTAGCTATCACTCATGTATAAAATAATCTCACTTCAAAGAGGCACTGTCAAGAATAAACAATTGGCTCTAGGCACTTTTTGTTCAATTAGTAAAGAATGTAATACAAAGAATAATAGAGAGAGATTAAAGAGACTTTAAGAGCTTGTTCTTAAATACCTCTCCCTTCAATCTATGTTGTTTTTATGAACAAAACCATTAAAGAGACATTGGAGAACTCTTGGTCTTTTGTGAAGACAAATTTTAGTCTTATATCAGTAGAACAACTCATAAGCTCACTTCAAAAATTTACAAAAATAGCTTCTAACATTTAAAAAATCTCAGAAAAAATTTGAATACTCTGAAATAAGTCTATTTTTAAACACAAAAAGAACCATTTAATAATAACCTACCGTTTGAGAGAAAATGTCTATATTCTAAAGACATGTCAGACTGAAAAACTGCTTTTATTAGAATTTGTTAGTCAACTCAAAAATGTCTAGAGACTAGAATTCTCAACCAAAAATAATAAATTATATTTTTTGAAAAGCTCATAATGTCTACTTTCATTTGAAATTAGATTTGTATAGATTTAAGTTTTATATTTTAACTTATAACAAAAATGCTATAGTATACTCATTCTATATCTGTTGACAATATGATACAATAGAATGACTGAATTAGAAAAATTATATCTTCTCAACTATAAGTGCAAAACGTGCATGTAATATACTCATTTAAATCTTAGCATGTCTATTTTACAAATAAAATAAAATTAAAATTTTAGTAGTATCATGAAATATATTTTACTTTTTAAAGATTATATGGTACAGATTTCAGTATTGACTTTTTCAGAGGGCAATATATAAAATTAATATAAAAAATTACTTTAATATATAAGAGTATATGACATATATTATACATCAAAATAAAGGTATTTGAGTATAATTTCATATAAAATTAACCTTACTATTTTTGAAATTTTATATAATAAGACATGATCAATTTACTACATATCTATCTAATTTGATAATTTCACTTTATAGTACAACATGTAATGTATGTATTTCTAAATAATAAACTCAACAATATAATTTACCCATATTATCCATTATAAATATATGTATATATGTATATATATAACAATTTTAATTTGTTTTGTCATTATCAAAATAAATATGAAACCTTGAGGCTAACAATAAGATGAAGACGACAAAAATATAAACATATATTTATTTTATTACATAAAAAGATTAAAAGAGTTGTTCACAAAATTTGTTAATTGAGCACTACTCTAACATGTGATTTGAAATAGAATTTTAAGTAGATTTAATATTTTAAAATTAAATTTTAGTTAGATATTATGTTGATAATATCAAATGAGTTTAAGATAGAATCAAACAAATCTTGGCATCCTCTATAATTTGGGGACTATTTGGCCAGTCATTCTAATCCCAATATTCATCCATTAAGTTGTTGGACTTATACACTACAAGTCTCCAAAAGTCCTTCTCCTAACTTTCTCCAAAAAATATAAGTTGATTGCAGTTTACAAATTGTTGGCATAGTGGCAAGCGCATTAGACATCTAATGCGTGGATTAACGTTAGAGGAAGAATGCTTTGACTTCTATGTGTAGACCTTTCAGACTTGCAAATACATGTTGGAATATGTTCACTTCTTACAATAGATTGCAAATAAGTACTGTAAAAAAATGCGTAAATTACAATAATTATATTATGGTGGTTTCTAGTAACTGCTTTAATTTTCAATCTATTGCGTGGTTCATACAATTTTTAATAACCGCCATTTTATATAATGTAAATTATGGCAGCTATGAATAAAACGATAGTTTGGTTGCCATTTTTTAATTATTTTTTAAAAAATTTTTAAATTATTTTTACTATTTATCCCAATATAAACAAGATAAGTTTTGGGATAGCAGCTCTTTGACACCCTTCTTTGTTGGCAAGAAGCAACCCCTAAAACCCTAGCTCGTATCTTCTTAAAACTTCATCCTCACTTGAATGCAACTTGTAACATGCTAGAATCCAATCGAAATCTAGCCATTTTTCTTTCTAGGGCAAGTCTTCTCCTCTGTAGGGTTTTAAAACAAGAGAGAGAGAGAGAGAGAGAGAGAGAGAGAGAGAGAATTTGGAGCTCTTGGTTTCTTTATTCTAGAGCAAGTCATCTCCTTTGTCAATAAGGTTTTCATTGTAATCAGAATTCTATTCTAGCGCTCATTCATATCTAGAAAACCTAGCTATTTTGTGTTTGCAATCTCTTATATGATTTGAGTATGAATGTTGGATTTCAGAGTATGTGTATACTACTCAAGAACCCAAATCGAAAAGGCTAACAATAGATGAAGAGCGATTAGCCACCAATAGGAAAATTGGAGTTTTCTCTTAACATTGGTAGTTCCCTTCTGCTATAGCAAAGTGAATCCTCCTTCCAATTCTATTTTGTTATTTGTTCAATTCAAATACCTGTTAAAAGTTTCAAAATTGTAGTATTTTAATTTTGATTAGACTTTTTTATTTGTAATGATGGCAACTTTCCTTTGCAATGATGTTTGGTACAATGACTAACTTTCCCAAAATCACTTGGTTATCCACTATTGTTCTCATATATGTTACAATTGGACATGTGCTTGGACTTCATCATTAAGTGTAAGAAAGAGGGCTTTGTTTTTTCTACATTGCTTTGCTGGTGTACAAAGAAGGCTTGGCCATTAAGGACACACAAAAGTCAGATATGTACCCTACATTTGAAGTGTTTAGTGTCCAAACAATGATAATGATTATAAATCTTAATATTCTTTGTAAGTTTTGGTTTGTTTGGTTAAATTGAATAAATCAAAGTTTATTTCATTTTCTAATTAATTTGGGGTTTCCATTTATTTGGCTTAGTTCAGTGTGGTTCAGTTCATTTTGGTCTCTTTAACTTCAATCTCCTAAGAGAAAAGTTGGTCCTGATCCATAATTAAGGCAGAGCTATATATACCAAGGATGTGTTTGTTTGACAAAATGGAGAAAATATAATTGGCTCCAAGCTGCAAAAGTGCAACTATTTTCTTTATTTATTTTTTTAAAGATATTTCCTTAATCCTTCATTTGTGTTCCTAGTCCTCTGATTGTTACCCAACAATTTGATACCATAACAAAGGAACAGATTGGATGTTGTGAGACGTTGTAAGAAAATCTTAGCTTGTGAAAGGATAAAATGAATTTTTAGTCAAACATATACTAGAAAACTTGTTTGATTTGCTTACTAAAGCTGTTAATTGGGGCACTCATTCTTTTGTCACTATAGCTTTATTACCAATATCACATAACGACTATGATTGTACACACGTAAACTGCCCAGTCTTGTTTTGCAACAATGTAGTATGGAGATGGCCAACTTTGTATGAATTTATTGGTTGTATGCAAAGCTAGCCTTGGACTATTTTACCTTTGCTTAATCTATTTGGAATCTGGGTCATTTTGTCCATGGAGTTATTACTAGATTTGGGCATATTTAGTATTTTTTCCCTTATTGTTTTATTGTCCTAGCTATTTTTTAGCAGTGTTCATTATTGGGTAGTGAATGGGCGGTGAGTCAATTCTAGTGTTCTTTTGTTCTTTGAATTTTTGGGATTGTAATTAAGCTGCGAGTAATAGTCTATTTGTCTCCTATTGGAATTAAAGTGGCTAGTATTTATCACTCATGTCACACTGAGTAGCTACAAGTAATGGACAAGTTCATTTATGTTTTAGTGCTAGTTTAAGTGGCTGAAGCATCTTAAATTCGAGTCTTCCATGTCTAGGTGATATTATTATTGTTTAAATAAATTAGAGCTAGGGATTTTTTGTAGGAAAAATTGTTGAAATATGCAAAGTTGTGAGAAACTCCCTTAATATGTGATACCAGTAGTGATTTAAGGGATATAATTAGCATGAAGTCGAGGGGCAAGATAAGGGATTAGGAAAATTAAGTCAAATGAGAGGGCATGACAGGAAGAAATTAGAAAATATAAGGACATTTTAGTCATTTCATCATAACCTAGCTATAAAGTCAAGCCAAACTGCCTCTTCCCTTGGATTTTCTAAAAGTTAGTTAACCTATTGGGAGGAGAGAAAGAGAAGGAGAAAGCAAGTAGGAGAAGGGGATGGAAGGAAGAAAATTTGAAGCATAAGGGCATTTTGGTCATTTTACAAAAAAATGTCACAAAACCAAGCCAAACTGCCTTACCCATGGAGAATTCTAGAACTTGGCCAACCTGATGAGAAGTGAAAATAAGGAGAAGTAAGGAGGTGAAGGGGACATGGTGGGAATAAATCTTTACTAGTGGAGGCATTTTGGTCATTTCACATTTTAAGTGAGCTACCTGCTTGAGTATCCAGCTTATGCCGACTAAAAGCCCTATGATACCCCTCTTGGCTACTAGTTCAAGGCACCAAAAGGGAAGAAAGGGAAGGAGAAAGAAGCGGAGAAGAACTGAAGGAAAGAGAAAAAGAGTTCAACCATCAAGTGATAAGAAAAATTTCCTATTTTCCTTAGCTTTTGTTAGGCTTTGTGTGAATTAATCCTAAGTTGTGGTTAAGCCTTGAAATAGGCTCATATTAATAGGTTTAGGGTTTATATTTAAGGGCTATTTTGTTGTAAAGAGGGAGAGGCAACCAAAGATAGGGGAGGTAAGGATTCTTGAACTTGGTTAGTTTTTGTAAGGTTTTGATTTTATTTCATGTATGTTATAATTAGCTTCTAGTTTTTACATGATTGTGTGGATTACTTGGAGAGTTGTTGCATATGACTGAGGGAAAAAAATAGGGGAAGAGGGGCTGAATCCCAGAGCTCTAGATAAACCTTGATTAACTATGTTTGTTTAGTTGTGCATAGTTTAAGTGATGCTTATGGTAGCCCAAATTTTTTTAAAATTTCTGATGGCTTAGTTGCTAAAATTGGCATGGATAAGTGAGGATTAAGAGGTGGTTAAGAAAGGCAATCAAAGGTTTGTGACATATATACACAAGATTAGGATTTTAAAAGGACATAAGTTCTATCTTTCACGTGCATTACATGCATTCATCAACATATTGCTTAGAATTAAATATATGCATTTTATGAACTTATAGGAGAAGAATATAAACACAATAGAGTTGCAGATGGGATAAAAATAGAAGAATTTTAGTAAAAGGCAGATGATTGGCATTCTTTTTAATCTTGGATTATAACATAAATGACTTTTTTATGGCAAACATGGTTTATTCTCAAATATGTATGTTCTAATATAAAAACTAGAAAGAGATAGTTTATGTCCAATATTTGTTTTATAATGTTTTGACACTCACATTTTGAAACATTGAGCAGCCACATGGCCAATGGCAATTTTACATGACTTTGGACCCAATGAAATCTTAGACACCACAAGCTATGTCAGTTTGGCTATGAATTGATGACTCATGGTGCAAGTTATATGGCACCGGGTGCCTAACAGATTTTATCTTGATGAGAGAGTCAGGATTTTCTATATTTTTCAAAATAATAAATCTATATGTTGTGCTCATCAGATTAGAGTTATACATGTATATATGAATGATTTTTATGATTCTTTATGAGGTTTTATGCTTATTGCCCAGCATGGATTTGATGCTAGGCTATGGTAAGTTAAATTGTTTCAAAGATGTGTTTTCATGATTTTAATGTTTTCACTAAATTTAAACTGAATGTCATTCATTAGGAGCATAGTCTCATATGAGTTTTTACTTTGCAAATAGAGTAGGAATAGCTAGTGTGCAGCAATATATCATTACTCGCATGAGAGCATTCAAATTATACTAGTCAAAGGTTGGGCTAATAGTTAGTGGCATATTTTAATAGAATATTTGGTCTTATTTATATTTAGTAATGTGAGAATAGTTGTCTTAAAGAAAGCCTGTGTCACATGGTGTTGGTGTGGTTGAGGTTTGGAAAATAATGGTTTATTATATAAACTTTACTTACTACATATCGAATGTACTTATGTTAAATTGACGTCTGATAGTATTTGTGTTGGTTTAGTGTGACCAACGGGTTTTTTTGATTTAAATTTAGCTTGAACTAGATGTGACAAAAATTATAATGTTTGGTATTCTTCTATATATTTTAGACACAAAAAAGTGTTGTATACTATCCCACTATCATGCCTCACTCAAATAGATAGAGATGAGTCTCTCTTTGAGTCATAATCTCTTCTTTCTTTTTTTTGGAATTTTCATACATAGAAAATAGATATACAATTTTTTGGAATTTTTGTATGTAGAATATATATATATATATATAATTTAAAATATAACCATATGATTCCAGCATAAGAATTTAAGAATTTAAACCAAACATAAGAATCTAAAATTTAAAACATGATTCCGCGGATCAAACCAATGTAAGAATTTAAAATTTAATCATTTTAATAAAGCACAACAATTGAATATGGTTTTGGTATCTCATTTGTTAAATTCTTTTCACAACCTTTTGGATCACTATCTACCTGCAATTTGCATCTTTTTTCTTTTTTTTTTTTTCCTTATCATTATTTCTTTGAAGGTCATTTCCTAGGCTGTAAATTGTAATGCCAGTGTGTTACAGTGGCATTTTGTTTTTTATGAATAAAAAAGGGAGATGCAAAAGAGAGCAAATGCCACAAGTCATGGTTCTCACATTTAACTTTTTTGACATATCCCATAACGTTCAAAACTTATTACTACAAAATATAAAAACTTTTCATAAATTTCTAGGATGTGCTATACAGTGAATGGTGAAGTTTCAGGTTGCCAGCCTACTCCTCCTCCTTCTTTTATATATATATAAACACACACACACACACACACACACACACCACACACACACACACACACACACACCCACATATAAAGGAAAAGAATCAATTGACACCTAATATAAGTACAAGGCACTTATACCACATCTCACACCGTTAATTTAATCAAAATCAAATGATGACATTAATTTTATCCGGTGGAAATTGTCGAAAATTAATGTCAATTAATGTTATTCGTTGATTTTGACTAAACTACCGGTATGAGATGTGGTATAAGTGCCTTATACTTATATTAGGTGTTAATTAATCATTTTTCATATATAAAATAGCTAGTTTTCTTAATTTTATGGGCAGGATATAAATATAGATCGTTGCTTCTCATACTTTAAATGAAGGACAAAATGAACTACCCGCTTGAAAGTCTTGAACTACTTGAATGAATTTGTCAGTTACTAAGTAATCACATTATTACTATTATTTTATTTTAATTAATTTACATATTTCTATATTCATCTATTCATTTACTTATTTTATATCATCTCTCAAAGTTTATTTATTTATTTGTCCAAATGTTTTTCTATTATTTATTTCATATTATTTTATTTGATTGATTAAAATTAAAAATAACAAAATATTGAAAAACTATTTCGAATTGTATTATACTAATTTAAATTGAATAAAATTAAAAAAATAAATATCAATATTAAAAAAATACGATTTTAACTTTAATATAAAAATTTTTAAAAATTAGTACAATGAAAATTTTATAACAAATCATTAAAAAAAAAAAACCGTATTCACCGCTAGCCAGCGGGGAAGGGGCCGGGGCTGATGTTAGGAGTGAAATAGTGGTGGGCCCGAGAGAATTCGATGAGTATCAGTTAGGAATTCATAGGCACACGTAGCTAGGGGTTAGCTATACGACAGCCTGACAGGTGACTAATTCTCGTACCTTGATTTGAACAGCCATCTAATAATTCCTTTCCTCTTAACAGTGAAGTTAACCCTGGGTGCACACCTAGGGTGGCAGCGCACCTAGGGGCCGCAGGATTCGAGCCCCCTGCATTTCTGCAGGGGGGAGTGTTCGGATCCTGCGGTCCCTGGGTGCGCTACCCCCATTGGGTGCGCACCCAGGATCAACTAAACCCCTCTTAACTGCCCTTTGCTTTTCATTTTATGCCGAATTCAATGCTCAATTCTCATCCCAGCCACCCGCTGCCAACTGTTTTCTCCGTATTTGAATTTTGGATGACATGTCACTAGAAATCGAATTTTGTCCCTTAAATTTTCTGAATCTTATAAGACATTTTCATTTGATATTATGAGTGATTAATAATTTATTTATATGTTTGATAAATAAAATAAAAAATAAGTTAGCAGTTTTTTAACCTTTTTTTTTTACATTATTCTTCATGCTTTAGACTCAGATCCTATTTGGTTTGCCTTTTTATTTTTATTTTTAATGAAAACAAAAAATAAAGTTAAAAATGCGATTAATTTGCATGTTTTCTATTTTCATTAAAAATATTTTTTTAAAAAAAATAAGTTGAAAATTGAAAATTGTAAAAAGTCATCACCAGTGTTTTCTTTAAAAAATTTTAAAAATAGAAAACACATATTAAAAATCTGAAACCATTTTTAAAAATAAGAAACAATAAAATGATATTAAATATATTTCTTAAAATTTTGAAAATTTGAAAATGAAAACTATTTTTAAAAAATAGAAACAGAAAACATTTCTTGAAACCAAATAGGCTCAGTTTTGTTTACATCATTTTTCTAACCTTCAAACAATTGTTATTTTAGATAAATATCTCCAAACATTTGCAACTAATCTCAAGCCATAAATACCACAGATAAGAATTTGGTAGGGGATCATTATCAGCCTTATAATTAAAATATTTATATGTATTGCGTTAATACATTTCTATGGTACAGTATACCGATTTGGTCCCTGAACTTTTGCACATTTTTTATTTGGTTTCCCAAACTATTTTTTTTTTAGCAAATCGGTCCTTGAACTTTAGATTATTAACCAATAGAGTTCTTAAGTATGCTAGCCTGTAGGACAATATCATATTTAAAAATAAATATATCTAAATTATAAAACTAATTAAAATATAATTAAAGCAAAAAAAACTAACACTAATAATCTTATAAAATTTCCCCTCCAAAAATAACTTTAGCAATACAAGTTTTTACAAACAATCTTGTTTTCATAGAACAATCTAATTATAAAAATTCTTGATAAATATTCAAGGAATTAATTTTTGTTTTATTATTTAATTTAATTGTTTAACTTGTGTTTAATTATTTAAATTTCAAATAGTTATTTTAAAAATCTATTGTTTAAGCAGAATACCACGTGTCCTCTGGTATCTTATTTTGAGGTGGACATATTTTTTAGTGTGCAAAACATATAGAAATTGGAATTTGGTAAACAAAATTAAAATCAAATGCAAACTTCAGTGACCACTGACGTGATTTACTGTCGGAAGAGATAGAGCATACATAATAAAGACTTAAATGGAGGACCTTTTTTGTCAATAATTGTGAAGTTCAAGGATCAAATTTGTCAAAAGTTACGGTTTAAGGTCCAAATTGGTAGTTAACCCCCCTTTTTTAGAAAGAATATCTATACTTTAATATAAAACCTAAATTATACGTTAGTATTTTGAAAAGTGGAAGTCTTTAACACGGCACGTGACAACACTTTAAACTTAAAAAGTATTTGTGTACTAATACATTTATTAATTTGTTGCTTATACATTAATTAATAAAAGAAAAGGTGAATTAACATTTTTATATTCATTTAATGGGTTTATTGTCAACAAAGGAGTTTTTTTAAATAATAAAACCAAAATAAAAAATTAACAAAAGTCTTGGCTTCTATTGCATTTTGAAGGCTGTGTGTCTAGAGCCAAGGATGAGCCCCTTATCTCTGTAAGTTGGTGGCTATAGGACATGGAAATTATGGAGAAGTAGATCATAATCACTTCAATTTTTCAATACATAAATAAAAGAACTTAAAGACGAAAATTAGGAGAACTGTTTTCAGTTATTCTGGATCATGTTTTGGATTAGCTTATGGAGAATGTTATATTTTGTTTGATTAGTATTGAGTTGGTAGTTTGTATGAAATATTAAGGTAAGCCTGTAATTTGTATAAAATATAAAATATATATATATATATATATAGATTTAACATGATAAAAAATATATATATATTATTTATATGTAGTAATCATTAGAAACGATAAATAATAATTTTATAAATTAATAAATTATATATAACCTGGGAAAGAAATCTTATTTGGTGTAAATCTTTGCTTTCTATCTGGTTCTATTGACCGAGTTTTAAAAACTTCCCTATCAGTTTTGCGAAAAGAGGAAAATAGAGGGCATATACGGGCAAGGGCTTTGAGTCTTGGGGTTATTTTCGGCAGAGTAATATAGGGAATATGGCGGGCACCGACGTTGCCATTGTCAGCCTTCCTGGCAAATGCTAATCGTGCCAGTTACAAGTTAGCTCTCTTTTGATGGCGCGTCCGTATCCGGGTCTACCTCTCTCTCTCTCTCTCTAAACATGAATAGTTATATCTATACAGCTGAGTCCGAGATGCGAAACACAAAGCAGAGCTTAAAGTGTGGCATGTCTGAAGCACGCTCCAGCGTTGTATAAGACTCCTCTCATTACAATGGCGATCGATTTGTCCGAGGAGGTGAGATTTTTCTATTTTCCACCGTCAATTTGGCTGTGATGGTTGTACTGCTTGACTCTTTCGAGCTTTGACCCTAATTAAGCTGCATTTCGCGGTTGTTAACTATTTTGTCAATGTCTGTTTCTGTTTGGTATTCTGCTACAGTTTCTGTTCTGACTGATAGTATTCTTGGGATGATTGATCTTAATGCTTTTCTGTTTCGAAATTTCTAGCTTTATTTCTAAGAATAAATCTTTTGTTTGATGAACTACCTGAAGTATATATACTAATTTTGTTGAAACGGGAGGGAAAGATATACTAGATGGAGATTATATTCAAATCAACATTTCGGGTAGTAATTTCTTTCGAAACCAATTGGTGGGAAAAGTATTTTAGCAGTAAGGGATTTTGATTTTTTAAATGAATTTGTTTGGCTGATAAACAATTTCAGTTGAAACAGGGAGAAACGGGTTGTAAGTGGACTTTCTCATCATCTAGTTGGTGACCTTTGGGGTTTGACAAGTTTTCCCCAAGAAGCACTGTACAAAATATATATAACAATAGGCTAACGTTTTCCAAGAAATCTTCTAACTTACAATCCTTCAAGCAAATGGGACTTGGGCTTAGTGGTTAAATAATATTTTTGGAGGCATGTCGCACTGGCAACCACCTGTTAAGCCACCTTGAAAATCAATTGCATTTTAGTTTCAATACCACCTTGCCTTTATACCTATTTATGATATAAATCTTGTGAATGAATTTTTCTTTGTTATGTATCTCTATTGTCCTTCTGACAAAACTTGGAGCATAAATTATAACTAGTTTATAATTTGTGCAAAGTAAAGCTTCCTCAGTTTCTAGTTGGGAATGGCATTGTGAAATTCCTGATTATTTATTGGGATTTCTTCTAGCTTTCATATAATTGATTCAGTGGAAGGCACCCAGTTCACATCAATGTGATTGATTGTTCCAGGAGTTGAGGCATTATTGGTAGTATACTTCTCCAAAGATAACTATGCATATGCTTATTTGATATGCTTGATAGCGCACCAAGGAAGAATAAGAAATGCACCAAGCAACAATAAGAAAAGGAAAATCTCATGGATGTTCAAAGTCTCTATAGGGAATATACCTAATCCCTATGTTCAATCTACTGAACTATGCAGCCATTAACCATAATATAGCTTTATAGGCACCCATATTGGCAATCAAAGTAAGGAAATAAACCCTAGATAATTTATACACTTTAAATTGATTGAATATGCTAAATGTTATAATTTTCAGATATAAATTATAATTTGAAAAAATCAAAATTTCTAAATAACTAGACTTAGTAGCTTTATGATTTCCACATTATATGGTCAAATGCATCCAGTTTAGCCTACTCTTTCTTTCTTCTTCTTTTTTCCCTTTCCTATATAGGTTGTTTTGGAAACAACGAAAAAAGATCTTGATTTTTATCTTTTGCTCTATGTAGGGTGTAAGCATTATTCTATTCTATTTTATCCTTTTCTTTTCTGGGCACATATACTTAAGGCATGGGGGAACAATTTAAAGGACCATCTTATAATTTGCCCATTTTGTTGGCCATATGCCTAAACCTGTTAAACTTCTTTGCTTTTGTTCATTTTGTTGTTTTTATGACTTCTTCTGGCCATTGGTGTTTCAATACTGGGTGGTGTTCTAACACAGCAGAAACGCATGGTTTTGAGAGCGTCAATCCTTTTTTCTGTCACTCTTGAGAATAAAGGAGATGTGTCCCTTTTTTGTTTGAATGTCATGTGTTCCAAGAGCGATGCATTTATCTATCTGATCAACACAAAGTGCAAAAATATGTACTATTGTTGGATTGAGGTTCTGTACTGGTTTTCTTGTTCCATCTTTTTCTCTCAAATTCTTCTCATATTTATCCTCTTTTTTTTCCCCCCCAAAATCCACTTGTTAGAATTTCAAAGCTTATATTCTTATTTGTAACTGATCTCTACATGTAAAATTCTTTGCTCGTTTTGATTTTATCGTCAGTGATTCAGATGAGTCATTGTTATATCCTGAACTTCAGCTCCAGGAAATGCCAATTGAAATTCAGCTGTTTCAGTCTAAGTTCATCTTCGATGTGCCATATGTCAACTAACCTGATATGTAAATTTGATTTGTAGCAGAGTTGCACATTTCTGTTGTATAGTCTTGTTGTATCTCTATTTATCTGTGTATATATGTATGTGTGTGTGGAACACCTTGATCATAAGGATGTTCTCTGTGGAAAATGCCAAATAGCATAATTACTTAACCATTCTTTTGGAATAGTAGTTCCATTCATTTGAAGATAAACTTTCTGTTATTTTCTTCTGGACTAGTTTCTTGGAACTTGCTGTTTTAGTTTCAAATATTCTTTCCCCATTCAATGTCCTGAAAACTTTTAAATTCACTGAAATGGGCATTTTTCTGTCTCATTTCTTTAGGGTCATATTAAATATAGCATTTAATTGTCACCTGATGAAGGTGGCACTGATTCACAATGCAAATTGCAGTTTGTATGCTTGCACCATTACCAAGTTCCCAACCCTCCCAAAAGCCAGATGAGCTTGGATGCTCTGTTGGATTGCAAAAACTACATCAAATTGGAGATGAAAAACCCAGATATTTATTCTCCATGCACTATGGATGTGGATATTGAGAAGGATAATAATAAGGGGACGTCTTAAACCAATATTGAAGCCATGGATAAGTTGAAGGTTGTGGGACCATTAACTGCAAGTTTGTTTCAAAGTTTATGTATATACATGCACGATAATAAAGCATAATCCAAATTATTAGGGTCCTTTCACTGCAAATTGATGTGAGATTCAGATGCGCAAAGTCATGCTGCTTCTTCTGAACGTGCAGAGTAGCTGTTTCATTTAATTCAAACTTATGACTCTATTTTCACCCAAGTGAAATTCCTTATTATTTCATGATTTAAATATATGTTATACTCATTACTTTTGAGTTAAAAAAAGTATAGTTTTCTTATCCAATACCCATTAATGCCCAACGGATTGGCCAAAATATGTTATTGATCATAGTTAAGTTATGATGGTTATAAAATATTTGCAGAGGGCACTGCAGAGACAGACTAACTGACAGATAGGGGAGAAATTCATGAAGCTTTTAGTGAATGGCAGCTTTGTGTTGCCCAAGTTCACTTCAACCGGTATTTAAGCATCTTCACTTGTTTTCCTTGATGAAGTATTATTTCTGTATAATTTACTATGATTGTCCATATCTTCTATTAAATGTTGCATTCTAACTCTCCTTTCATATCACTTCTTTGTGTTTGTGTCCGTACGGATTAGCAAATAGTGACACATCTCTTTACATTCCAAAATATGTGTACTGCATCTCACAGCCATAGTTGTTAAAAAGCGCAAAAAGATGCCATAAAGTGCAAGGCACATGAAGGCACACTCGAAGTGCTTGATTTCCCTCAGGCGCAAGGCACAAAGCTTAATTAAGGTGCGTGGGAGCATTTTTGAGAACTTTGTGATCTTTTACACAATTGAAATGCTAAAATTCAAATCCTAGAAGCATCGTTGACTTCTAGACTAGTCTTTAACTTTGTTTTGGAGTTTCAACTTCAAATTGGATTTAGATTTCCAGATTCAATTTCAACTTTTATGCATCGTATTCAACTTTGACTTTGGTTTCCAGATTTCAACTTCGACTTTGCTGGGCATTGAATTGGATTTCTGTGACTCGTGTTCTTCAGTGTCAGTGTCTTCAAGGCTTCTACTTTGAGGGTTGCCTTCAGCAACAAGTATCGATTTCAAACTCTAAGGACTTCAACTTAGCCTTGAAGTGTCTATGTTGTCGACTTCACCTTCAACTTCAGCAGTCAGCAGTCAGTAGTCAACTTCGAATTCAACTACTCTATCTTTAGTTTCTACTTCATTGGTCAACTTTTTTTTTTTCATTGACTCCCCCAGCCTCCAATAATTTGACGTGCATTTTTTCTGCCTCCTGTCCAACTTTTATTCTTTCGATATTCTTACCCAATATTTTAATTTTTCAAAGAAAGTCTAAATATTTAAAATTTTCTTCGTATTTTTTTTTTACATTACTTTGATTTAAGTTTTACTACACTTTTCTTAATTTTATTGTTAATCACATACTGTTCAACAAGATAATCACTCCCATGATTCAATTTGATGTCTTTTGATGTTTTATACAATGTAGTTTGGACTAAAAATGTAATTTGTTTGCTAATTATCTAATGTGCACCTTACTTCCTAAAGACCTTGCCTTGCGCCCGGGCTCCAACGGGCCTATGCACCTTGATGTGCCTTGAGCCTTCAACAACTATGCTCACAGAAGAATGTTTCTGTTGTCTTCCCTCTTAATGGGTCAATATGCTCACATATTCCGCAGATATTAAATGAAATATAAAAATATTTACTGCTGAGTTTATTTAGGGAAAAAAATTGTTCTTCATTTTGCAACCACGTACACGCTTGTGGATTTGAAAGTTTTAATCCCATGCACCAAGCATATACATGGCTGTACAAACCTGGGTAAACCATGCACATCAAAAGATCTCCAGTAGGGCAAAATGGCTAAAGATCAGCATTCAAAATAAATATCAGATGCCCATAGGCATATACTTGCCTCAAGATATTTTAAATATGCAGTTTTACTTTTTTTTCTTGCACATGGAGATCCAGAAATACAGGAGCCTAGTAGAGAAATGTGTGCCTCAAAATCTGTTCAACTGGAAATGTTCCTAGCAATGTATATAAAGTTCTCATAGTCTGTCTCTTACATGGACCTGTTATGGATGCATTTGTGGACAAGACATGTGGGAGGCGTGGATCACAAAATAAGAAAGTCAATGGCGTCGAAAATGAGAAGGAAGACAATTAATGATTTTATTCCTAATTAAGAAAGTCAATGACATTAAAAATGGAAAGGAAGACAAATAATATTTTTATTCCTAATTAGAAGAGTTTATTTTAGCAAATATTTTAATTACAATTTAAGTTCTTAATTTTATTGCTTAATTTTAGTTTTCCTATTTTTGTAAGAATAATTTTTTTTGTAATCTCTTATTAAGAGAACAATTAGGAGAGAATAAAGTAAGTAGAATTTCCTTCAAATTTATAGAGGTTTAAGGCTCTCTTTACCTAACAAGTCTAAGGTTAGGAATTCATTTTAATGAGTTATATATATATATATATAATATTATAGGTTCTTCACGAAACAAGAATCGTAACAGAGAAAATACTGCATCCTTCAAAGCAGATTTTCTTATGCATCACCTCGTGGCTTAATCCATAACTCAGGAATATAATAACTTGGTATTAGAGCCTAACATTATGGGCGATTCTAACACAACAAAAGAATTTAGGGCTTTTTTACAAGAAGCACATGCATTTAACAAAGCAAGAGTGACAGAAGTTAAGTCATGAATGGAAGTAAGGGTCACACAAACCGAGTTTAAATTGGGAACTCAACTGTTGCAACTATCACTGAAACTGCAAGAACTTCTTAATGGTCTTCACCAAAACAACGGCAAGGAGTTAGATGGGGGTTTGAGTAGCAATAGCAAACACCATTACAGAACTGACAATCAACCAGAATTGCAAGTAGAGTCCTAAGTGGTTCTACTATACACAAAGCCAAATTTTCAATTGCCAGCAGCGTCTGAAGTAGTGCCACGGTACATAATGCTTAATTTTCCAACCTATGATGGGTTTGAAGATCCGTTAATATAGTTACATCAATGCAAAAAATTCTTTTCTCATCAGCGAAAAGCTAAAATAGACAAGGTTAGTTTGGTTGTTTTTCACATGTTGGGTGAGATGCAATTATGGTGTTATCAGATAGAATAAGAGGAATCAAAGCTCACTTGGAAGGCATTCAAGGAATATTGTACTTTGACATTTGGTCCACCACTATGTGGCAATCCATTAGGTGAATTAGTTCGATTGAACTAGATTAGAACAGTTGGGGATTATCAGCATCAATTTCAAAGATTGTTGGCACATGCTAATACAATACAAATGGACCAGCAGGTAGACTTATTTACTACAGGCTTAATGGACTCAATTAGACTTGATGTGGATATGCAAAAAACTTGCAAACCTTGTTTAGGCAATGAATTTGGCATGAGCCTTTGACAAAAGTAGCAATTCGGAATAGCAACAGACATGAGAAGAGGGCCTTGGAAAAACATAGGATCGAACACTAAAAGCACCAACATGGCAGCCACAGTTCCCTCTCTTGCTCCTAAAAGTAGCTTCAAGTGAGGCGGTGTGATGATGGCAGGATCGAGTTTAAGTAGTGCAACCTCTCCTTTCATTAAAAAGTTAACTCGTGCGAAAATGGCATAACGAAGAGTTAAGGGTCTTTGCTGCAATTGTGATAGACCATATTCATTCGATCACCAATGTAAAAAATTATTTTGGCTAGAGATAGAGGATCATGATGACATTGTGCAGACCAAGACAAGAGTAGGGGCCTGAAATATCCTTGCATGCAATAATGGGCAAACAAAATGCAAAGACTGTGCAATTGAGATCAGTAATGGAGGGACATCCTGTATTAGGTTTAGTAAATTCAGGGAGCACTCATAATTTCATTAGTTCTACAGCAGCCAACCCCTCAGATTGATGATCCAATCTCAATTTGCTTTGAGTGTGTCTATTGCTAATGGAGAAAAGATTTTCAGCAAGGGAATTTGCTAGACAGTATCATTCCAAGTTGCTAATAATACTTTTATTGCTGACTTCTTTGTTATTCCTTTGGATGGCTTTGACATTGCTTTAAGAATCATGTGGCTACAAACTTTAAGACCCATTCTATGGACTTTGTATCTTTCACTGTGCGCTTTGAGTCAGGTGGGACAACCATCACTCTTCAAGGGCAATAGAATTCTAATGGGGCTCGAGTTCACATACTATAGGAATCATCAGAGCCATGCCGCAAGTTGGAGCAAATATTGGATGAATTTAGTGACTTATTTTAAGAGCCAACAGGGCTGCCCCCTCTTCGAAATTGTGATCATTGCATTTGTTTGCAACCAAGTTCCAATCTCGTGGTTGTTCAACCCTATAGGTATCCTTACTTGCAAAAAGATGAGATAGAGAAGGAGTGTGAACAAATGCTTCAGCAAGGAATTATTCGGCCTAGCAAGTCACCTTTTTCTTCACCCGTGTTACTGGTTTGTAAGCAAGATGGAACATGCACGCTTCTGTGTTGATTATAGAAAGGTTAATGCTAAAATAGTTAAGCATAAATTTTCAATACCGGTGGTGGAGGAGCTATTAAATGAACTACATTGAGCCAAATATTTCACCAAATTGGATCTTCGGTCAGGATATGAACAAGTTTGCATGGATCTAGCTAACATTGACAAAACAACCTTTCAAACCCATTATGGCCACTTTGAGTTCCTATTCATACTGTTTGGGTTGACCAATGCATTGTCAACCTTTCAGGCCCTTATAAATGAGGTATTCTGTAAACACTTGCGCTAGTTTGTCATTGTCTTCTTTGATAATAGTTTAATTTATAGCAAGACATGGGATGATCCTTTGCTCCATGTTAGAGTGGTATTTGAATTGTTGCGAGCTTATCATCTTTGTTTGAAAAAATTTAAGTGCTCCTTTGGGGAATCCCAAGTGGCATATCTCAGTCATGTTGTGTCTACAGCAAGTGTCTTGACTGATACAACCAAGATTCATGCTGTTACTAATTGGCCTCAACCACAATCCATAACTACTCTACGAGGATTCTTGGGGTTAACTAGATACTATTGCAAGTTCATTCAGGATTATGGTCAAATTGCAGCTCCTTTGACTAGTATGTTTAAACCAAATTCCTTCAAGTGGGCTGATGTGGCATTGACTTCTTTTAATGCACTTAAGCAAGCTCTTGCTACTACCTTAATTTTGTAATTGTCAAATTTTACTGATGAGTTTGTCGTAGAGTGTGATGCCTTTAGAAGTGGTATTGGTGCTATCTTACAACAACATGGACAGCCCATTGCTTTTGTTAGTCGCAAACTAGCAACTAGACATTTCTAACTTCTAGCTTATGAGAGGGAATTAATTGGGTTGGCAAAGGCAGTGTAGCATTGGCACCCTTACTTATGGGGCAGACCTTTCCTTGTTCGCACCGATCACTATAGCTTGAAGTATTTGCTAGAACAACGTCTAACAACTTCTCCACAACAACATTGGATAACCAAACTCATGAGATTTGATTTTCGTGTGGAATATAAGGCTGGGTATTTAAATCGAGCTACTGACGCATTGTCTCACTAAGCTAATGATGAGGGCTTGTTACGTGCAATTACCCAATCTCGTGTTATTGTTTGATGCTATAAAGGCTAAAATTCAGGAGACTACATCACTAAAACAGTTGCAAGCTCAAGTAGAGCATGGGGAATTTAATAATTCTTGGTTGTTACATGATGGGTTTATTCTTTATAAAGGTCGAATTTACTTATTGCCAACCTCTTCCTTGATTTCTTCTGTATTGTCAGGCTTCCATGATGGTACACATGAAGGTGTTCAAAAAACCTTACAAAGGGTGTGTAATGACTTTATTAGAAGGGCATGAAAGTAGCAATTGGTGAATATGTGGCAGCTTATCCAGTGTGCTAGTACAACAAGGCTAAATAATTGAGTCCTACGAGTTTACTCCAACCCCTCCAACTACCCACACAAATTTGGGTTGACATTTCGATGGATTTCATTGATGGATTGCCTAAGTCATGGCTCAAAATAGTTTTGTTTATTATCGTTGACTGATTCTCAAAATTTGCCCACTTTCTACCCACGGCATGTCTATATATAGCTACTAGTATGGCCAACATTTTCTTAGAGCAGATGGGGCATTTGCATGGGATACCAGAATCTATAGTTTGTGAGTGGAATGTTGTCTCCACTAGTAATTTTTGGAAAGAGCTTTTTTGATTGTGTGGGACAAAATTGGCCTTTTCTTCTGCCTACCATCTGCAAACCAATGGCCAAATGGAAGTGGTAAATTGAACAATTGAAATGTACTTGCATTGTTTTGTAAGTGATAGGCCTAATACTATTATAATACCTCTTTCCATACTACTCTTTGCAACTCTCCTTTCAAGGTTACTTATGGTTGGAATCCACCTCGCTTGTTGTCCTATGTGGCTAATTCTTCTAGAATGGACGTGGTAGATCAAGCCTTGCTTGATTAAGATTCAACTTTGCTGGACATTTGGTCTAGGCTCCAACAAACTCAACACCGCATGAAGGAATATTATGATAAAGATCATCATGATGTGGAATATGCTCTTGGCTCACTCATTTGGTTACATTTACATTCTCATTGGCAAAAATCAATTGCAAGAAGACTTCGCCATAAGCTTGCTCCCAAGTTTAATGGCCCTTTATTAGTGTTACACAAGATAGGGCAGGTTGCATATCAATTTGAGTAATCTTGTGATAGTAAAATCCATAATGTCTCTTATGTTTCCTTTCCTGAGGCCTTCCAAAGGGAGGCTCCAACTATACCGCCTATTCTACTAGCTATGGAGGATGGCTGAATCGTTCTTGTTCCTAATTCTGTTATTTGCTCACATCTCAATCGTGACAATTGGGAAATCCTAGTCCAATGGTCTGGCTTAACTTCAGCAGATGTTACTTGGAAAGATGTTGCTCATTTTCATACTGCTTATCCAAATTTTGAGCTTGAGGACAAGCTTTTTCTCATGGAGGGGAGTGATCTTATGGATGCATTTGTGGGCAAGACATATGGGAGGCATGGATCACAAAATAAGGAAGTCAATAGTGCTAAAAATGGAAAGGAAGACAAATAATGATTTTATTCCTAATTAAGGAAGTCAATAGTGTCAAAAATGGGAAGGAAGACAAATAATATTTTTATTTTTAATTAGAAGAGTTTATTTTAGCAAGTATTTTCATTGCAATTTAAGTTCTTAAATTAATTCTTTAATTTTATTTTTCCTATTTTTGCAAGAATAATTTCCTTTATAATCTCTATTTAAGAGAATAATTGGAAGAGAATAAAACAAGTAGAATTTCCTTCAAATTTATAGAGGTTTAAAACTTTCTTTACCTAACGAGTCAAGGTCAGGAGCTTCTTTTAACGAGTTATATATATATATATATATCATAGGTTCTTCACGAGGGAAGAATCATAATAAAGGAAAGATTACATTCCTCGAAGTAGATTTTCCTGTGCACATCTTGTGACTTGATTCGTAACTCGAGAACATAACAGAGCCGTTTCCCCTTATTCTATGTGGGAAGAGAAACAACAAAATGAACTCTCTATGTAGACCAAGCCCTCACTATCTGAGTTTTGCATGAGCATGACATGCAAAAGTTATTTCTCTTGCATATGCATCCTCCATTCCTACTTCATTTCTTTCCTTCTTGTTGTTGAAGAAAATTTGACTCTTGCAGATAGTTGCGCCTCACAAGTTTTTGGCTAGCTATTCTTGGATATCAATTTTCATTTAGTCTCCAGCATCTGCAATTAGACATCTACCTATAATAACTACCCCATACATGATAAAGTAGTATCATTTGTTTAACAGATAAATCAGCTTGTGAAAGGGTTCATGACACTCCTAATAACAGAATAAGGAAATATAAGTGCACTACTTCTTTCAACTCAAGAAGAGTTGTGCCCTTCTTCTCTGTCTTGTGAGTGCAAAAACTTCTAAATTATGCATTTACTTTGCTTGGTAGTTCATCTTTCTGAATCATATCTCCTAGTTGTTGTTTGATAGAAAATGGGTTTGGGGAAAATAGGTTTGGGAAAAGTGGGTTTGGAGAAAGTGGTTTTGGGTAAAATAGCTATAAAAAAGTAGGTTGATTTTATTGTTTGATTGAATAGGAAAGGTTAAATAGGTTATAAATAAAATGTCTAATTTAGCCTTTATTTATTTAATAACCCTTCTACTGTATTTTAATAATTTTTTTATCTTTACTGATGAACTTTTTGTGTCGATAATTTTGACGGAAAGCATTTTCGTGCCCTTTTTTCTCTAAATTGAATATATAGTAAATATTCGACAAAATGCTATCAAAAATTGCGTTGGTAAATTGACACAATGTTTTGCGTTAGAAAATTTATGTTAGAAATCCTACCTTTTCTTGTAGTGGTAAAGACAGGGCGTTTGTATCTCATTGTGTATTAGAGAGTTGTGACCATATTGAGCCATACCTTACCATTGTGTTGCAATACAAAGAAAATACAAACACCCAATGAGTGAAGAAAATAGGTGCACGGGCAACTAGTTTTGTTTGATGCAGTGCAATTGAAAATTGTCAATCAATGATAACTACTTGGTAATAGAAAGACCAAATTGAAATTATTGGTCACATTTTGCATGCCTAGGAAATTTATGTCCATTTTATGGATCTCTCATGTAAAAATTAATTTTAATTTAATTTATATAGTCTATGATAATTTTGAAACTCTGTTATGAAAAGTTTTCACCTATCAAAGCTAGAAAGGAAGACCTTCCATTAGAAATTCTTGTTCTTTTATTTCTATATATTAGTCAATCCCTTCCAATAATAGTTTACTTATATAACCTTTGTTTTTTTCCTTTCTTTTTCAGGTCAAGTATGGGAACAATGGTACTTATATATATGACATTGAGAGGGAGATAGATTGGTGATGAATTTTTTCACATGTGAATAATTTTGTCACTTTAAATGCCCATGATCCCTGATCTGCCTTCAAGGAAGAATTCTTAGACTACTATTTGAGTTTTTAGCTAAATTCATTCTTGTATATTTTTCTTTTTTGAATTTTCAAAATTTGCTTTCTTGGTGCTTTTTTTTTTTCATTGTATATAAGCTTGAATTTGAATTTACAGTTCTAATTGATTCTCTCTAGTGTATAGCTATTCCATTCTTATTCTCAATCATGCTTAGGAGTAAATATTGTAGAAATTTTAGAGGATTCAAATAGATTATGAACTTTTAAAAAAACTTTTTCAACATCTATTAAATTATTAGAATACAAGTTCTAAACATTTGTAATTGAATATTGTCAACTAAATGATAAGCCTCCGTTGTTTTATGAATTGTTCAATTGTTACACCATTAGAAGTAAATTCATGACTATTATTGCTGAGATAAATAGTAGCAAGTCTTAAAAGCTTTAAAATTCATAAATTTAAGTGAGTTTAGAGAAAGCAAATGTAGAGAAATTAGGTTTAAATCATCAAGGGGTAAATATGTAAATTGCCAATTAATAATAAGTTAAGTTTGTTAGTGATTCTATTCTATCTCACTTGTTTCAAGGTATTTATATATCTCTCAACAATATAAATAATAGTCTCATATAGATTAGATTAGCATTTTGTTCCCAAACTATAATTTTTTAGGTTGGGAGAAATTCTAGTTGAGAAAGGAAACCCTAGTTACCATCCCTAGGCATATGATTGTTATATTAGACTCATGGTCATCTTAATATTGTGATGTACATGAGTACTGATTATACTAGAGTCATATCATACAAAACATTTGCATCTAGATGTTATATTTTTGTTAGAGAAAACTTAATTTTATAGAAAATAAGAAGTAGAGTGTAGTATCAAGATCAAGTATTAAAACAGAATATCAAGCCATGTATACTACTTGTGAATTTATTTGGTTGAGGCAATTTTGAGAAGAACATGGGTTCATGCAAACACAACCAATGCAATTGGTATGTGACAACCAAGTTTCATTTCATATAGTAAACAATCTAATATTTCATGTTTAAACAAATATATTGAGGCAGATGTTCATTTCATGTGAGAAATTGTATTATAAAAAATTGCTAGTACTTCTTGTATTAAGTTTAGTGATCAACTTGTTGAGTTGTTCATTAAAGCTCTAAATATATTTAGAGTGATTTCTTTTTTAAACAAGGTTAGATTGTATGATATGTATGGGGGATGTAAGGGTAAATATGTAAATTGTCAATTCGTAGTAAGTTAAGTGTGTTAATGATTCTATTGTATCTATCTAGGTTCAATGTATTTGTATTACTTTCTATATTATAAATAATAAATGTTGTTGATCTCAAAAAGATTAGATAGTCATTTCCTCCCTAAACTTTAATTTCCTCTCATATCTTTTAAAATAACATCAGAGCTAGGTGGATGAAAATCCCAGACGAGAGATAAAAACCTGGTTACCATCTTATTGATCACTTATGTAAGAAAACCCTAGTTGTCAGTCGCATGTGTTTTTGGTATCATTATTGTTTCAAGCCTCATTGAGATTGTCAAACCCTCACCGTATTGTTTCATCCTCACTCCTGTCCTCCCTTCTTTAGTTGACTATGACTGTTGGCCCTACTTCTTTAGTCAACTGCTAGCCTTGCTTCTTTAGTCGATTGCAACTATCAACTTGCTAACTTGTTCATCAATGCTTTAAAAAGAGTTATAGTGAATTTTTTTTCTTAACAAGTTTGGATCATATAGTATATATGCTCTTGCTTGAGGGAGAGTGTAAAGAAGTAAATATATAAATTGTTAATTGGTATTAAGTATGTTAATGATTCTATTGTATCTATGTAGATTCATTGCATTTATATTTCT
Source organism: Thlaspi arvense (assembly GCA_911865555.2). Classification (NCBI taxonomy): domain Eukaryota; kingdom Viridiplantae; phylum Streptophyta; class Magnoliopsida; order Brassicales; family Brassicaceae; genus Thlaspi; species Thlaspi arvense. The sequence goes on from CAJVSB020000102.1 coordinate 47,467, forward strand.
TTCTACATTATAAATAGTAGACATGGTAATCTCAAAAAGGTTTGACTAACATTTCCTCCCAAAACTCTAATTTTCTCTCATACCTTTTAGCATGATATCAAAGCTAAGTTGAGATAAACCCCAGTTGAAAGCAAAAACCCTTATTACCATCTTGTTGGTCAACTACTTGAGAAAACCCTAGGTGTTAGTCGCTTATACTACTAGTATCATTATTATATCAAGCCTTGTCATATTGTTTTGGGCCTCACTCTTGTCCTCTATTCTTTGGTCAACTACAATTACTAGCCTTGCTTCTGAAGTCAATTGGTAGCATTGTTTCTCTAATTGGCTGCAACAATCAACTTGCTAATTTATTCACCAAGGCTCTAAATAGAGTTAGAGTGATTTTTTTTTTTTTTTAAAACAAACCAAAAGCATATGATATATATTCTATAACTTGAGGAGGAGTGTTAAGAGATAGATATGTAAATTGTCAATTGGTTGTAAGTTAAGTGTATTGGTAATTCTATTGTATCTCTTTAGCTTATTTGTGTTTCGTTCTATATTGTAAATAGTAGACATTGTTAATCTCAGAAAGATAGATTGACATATCCTCCCAAAATCCTAATTTTCTCTCACACATTTTAACATGATACTAGAGCTAGGTTGGGGAAAACCCTAGTTGAGATAGAAAACCCTACTTACCATCTTGTCAATCGCATAGGTAAGAAAACCTTCATTGTTTGGTCGCCTACATTTTGCTATAATTACTATTTCAAGCCTCGTTCTTGTCGACTATGACTATTGGCCTCGCTTCTTGAGTCAATTGCTATTGTCGTCACCTTTTCTTCCCTAGTTGACTACGACTAATGATTGATTTTTTATTGTCAATGCTAAAGCTCCTTGTTTCCACTCTATAATTGCCCTATTTTGACTCTTGTTAAGTCCTTTATTGATGATAGTGTTGGTTTGCTTGTCTTAGTTGCTTAAGTTGTGCTTGTATTTACTGTAACATGGGCTAAGTAATTTCTAATCTTCATTATGGATTCAAAGCTTTTCTCCAATTCTCCTTTTCAAATTTGTAACCATAAGGTAAATAGTAGTTATTATTTTTAATAGTTTATTGCTATTGAAGTTTTTTTTAGCTGTTTAGGGAAAGATCAATATCTTACTAATGATCTCCCTATAATTGACCTCTGGAACTCTACTGAGTTTGATACAAGAAAAGCTACCATTTGCAAATAGGAAAATTTTCAAATTATGTGAGCCTTATGAAATTCTAAATAATGCTTTATTGATGATTTTTGTGTGTGTGTGTGTTATACAAGCAACAAAATGATTCAATGCTATTTTTTCCAACTTTATACTAGTAATTTATCTCAAATTTGTGATTTTAAAGTTGAGTATTAGTTTATTTGCATGATAGGCAATACTCTTGCTGACCACTTTACTAAATGTGGCCTTTTTTTTTAGAAGCGAAATCTCCTTTTTTCGATCTCTAATGACATTGCCATCATTAATTAAATAATTCCACTTCATGGTTGCTTTATCACTTGAATTTGAGTTAAGGATTATAATATTATAATTATTATTTCTTATGAATGTAAGTTGGTTATATCAAGCCGCGTAACCCTTTATATATCCTCTCTATCCCTCTTCTATATTTAATTAATTTTCAATTTTTAAACACAAATAAAGTATTAGAAAAATACAAATATGTTCAGCTTTAATTTAAGTAGAATTAAATTTCTTAGGAAGGATCACCATTATATGCTTTTGATATCACTTTTAACATCACAATTATGTGATATTTTGTGTTGGGAATTTGTTTCTTCACTTTCCTAGCTCTTTATAATATTTTTGCTTTAATGATGGGAAATATTACAAATTTGAATGGACAAAGAGGAGGACTACGGACCTCTTTATATAAGATGCCAAAATGATTCTACATTCCAAGAATCATGAACCAACATTACTTACTTTAATATTAATTACCTCTTAAATTAGATAAATACATTCATGTACAATGTATATCTTCATATGAATGTGCTTATTATATGGAAATAAATGCAACAAGTTCATGACTTTGGTCATAACTAATGTATTTGCTTCAATTAGGTACTTAATTAATGTACCATGTAATTTTTCCATAACCCATAATGTATAGGAAGTAATTGAGGAGAAATTCAAGTAATCAAGAAGACATCATATATTATTCATGTGATTATGAAGTCCATCATATACTTCTAACATTCATCCACTTGGACAAATAAGCACATGAAGAATTCCATGAATAGTTTCTCAAACTGGCCGTAATCTAATTGATCTTAGCTTACTCTAAAAATTTTAAATATAATATTCCAACTACAAATCTCACAATTATACAACATTGTAAAAATATATTCTTTATACTGGAGTGGCAAATGTCTTTGTTAATAGGTCAGTTATCATCAAATTGGAACTAATGTGTTTAGTGGACACTTTTTGGCATTGGATTCTTTCCTTAACGCCAAGATAATCTAAATCGATATGTCTGGTTTTACTAAAACATTTTATTCTTCTTTGAGAAAAAACAACTACAAACTCATCATAGTATTTCTTAAGGGGCTTGGAAATGGCATCCACAATTTTAAAGTTAGAACTACAATTGCGTAACCAAGTAACTTGTAAAGTGGCCCCATGATATGAAGTAAACTCAACTTCAATTGTAAAAGGAATAGTAAGATTTTGCTTCTCCCTTTCTATGCTATAGTACTACAAGCTAGTAAAAAATCTACCCAGAAGTGGATTTCATACCATTGACACATCCGATAAATTAAGAGTTTAAATATCTCACAATTTCAATTGAATCACTACGTCTATAGGTGAGCATGTAATGTTTAGTTCCTTAATGATAGTGCACCACCATTTCAATAGTCTTCTAGTGATCCATCTTAGGATTCTCTTGTTATCTTCCAAGTATACTAGTTGCAAAACTATATTAATTTGCATGCAAATGTAAGCATACATTTAACTTCCAACAACAGATGCATAAAGAATCACAGACATCCTCTTCTTTTTAATATAATTTTTAGCATTAATTAATCACTTTTAGTGATGGGCGTTGGATTTGTTAAACAATTGTGCATATTAAAATTTTCAAGCACTTTATTGGTATAAACCTTTTGAAATAATCCAAGAATTCTTTTTGATCTATCTTAATAAATATCAATTCCAAGTAAGAAGGATGCATCACCTAAATTCTTCATTTTGAAATTATTTTTAAAAAAACCTTTTGTCTCATGCAATGATTGAGAATTGTTGCTTGCAAATTAAATATTATTCACATATAAAATTAAAATATATTATGGCCCCACCAACCTTCAAATATATGCAATTATTAACCTCATTTTCTTAAAATTCAAAGAATTAATGGTACTATAAAACTTGAAGTTTAATATCCTATGTTGCTTTTACATCTCTACAAAGCTTTGATTGAGAAATTCTTTTGCTCCATCCAAAATTTTGCTTCATCATTCTCTTCACATGGTTCACCAAACTGTAATAGAATCTCTATTACACCATTCTATGATGCTGTCAATCTCAATATCTCCAACTAGTGTGGGAAATTGGAAATTTCAAAATGAAGTCTCCAATGATTATCTATTACTATCATTGCCATCTTCAGTCAAATGGCGGACTTCCATTCCTCCACTATCAACTGTTGGTCGTGCATCAGTATATAGTAATGTTAAGATTTTCATTGTTAAAAATTTCCTTGGCAACAATGTAACTAGGATAAAAGATGGTATATCTTATGACCCCTCATAAGCAATGTTGATTTTCATCAACTATGGCTAGGATTGCTGCACGGGACTATTACCATATTTGATTAGCATTCGGGTATACACTAGCTATTCCACTAAGTCTAGCATGACACCTCCTATAACACCACTTGGGGGGCATGACCTCCAATTATTAATCTATGTTTCTTAATTTTGAAAACCAAACCATATAACATGGTCTTCATGGCATCATCACTATCAATCTTTAGGTGAACATCTTTAGTTCCATCTTGTAATAGAAAAATAGGAAATCTCCTTACCAACATCATGCTAGTTTGAAGGTAAATTTTTTCTATTAAGTCTATATTGTTTAATTATCCACCCTAATGACACATTGAGGAGGCCAATTATATGATCAATTATCATATAGTCTAATCATATATTCTTCTTTCTATTACTACTCTCTTACTATCCATTTGTAACATATATCTTTAACTCAACGTTAGAATCACCATAGATGTAACAAAAGAAATGTCTTAAATTATACTACTCACATTTTTCCCACTTTGTGATTTAAAGCGACAGTTATAGCTCACCTGAGCTAGAATGTATATAAAGTTTGTGAGATACAGTTGCAAGCAGGGTTCAAATTCACCCTAATCCCTTTGGGATGTGTTGCCCCACCCACTAATTTTGTTAACCAATCATGCATTTGCTTAGGCCTTGCCATAACAACTACCATGGTGAAGTACAATCTCAATGTCAAAAATGCAACTGGATTCACTTTGCTTAAGTTAGTGACTTCTCTTTCATTTGATTTCATTAGGTACTTGGTGCAGCCATAAGGATTAATATCATTCCCCATTTCTACACAAAGATCTCCACAATAGCTATAGACTTAAAAGCTCCTTGCACTTACAATAGTAACGTTAGGAGATTGTATCTCGATTATATGACATACCATTTGACTTTGAAACTCCACACTAGTGTTAGGATTCTACATGTAGGGGAAGAACCAAAAGATCATAGCTACTTTTGAAAGTTGTTAGACAATGTGATGCAGCTACTTTCAAGGGCAAGATCATGCATGCAGAGATGCTATCCATTGATAAGTTGAAAATGAATGAAGGAATAAAAAGATTAATCAACTAAAAAGACATTAGAAGTTCCACTTCTCAAGAGTCTAAGAGAATTATACCTATTTTGGCTCACTTTTAAACTCTAAAACTAACCACTTTGAGTGGCAGTTAGAAGTGGCAGTTAGAAGGTCACACACTTTTTACTTAGCCTTAATATCTAAATAGCCTTAGCACATAAATTTCTCACGCCCACTTAATATGGCTTTACTTATGGCACTCTACAAAAGACATGAAATTGAGCACACATAAAATAGTATAGTGGAAGCACAAAAGAATAACAAAAAAAGAAGTAAGGTGAATCGAGTAGAGCTCACCTTTATCAAATTCAAATTTCGGACGTGATTAAAAAGGGATAGTCAACCTCTATATACAATTGTAGAAGGTTGCCTTATACAAATAATTATATACCAGACAAAGTAAATAGATAATAAATAGTCAACTTTTATAATGATGATCCTATAGACAAGGACCATTGAAGAGCATGCAACCAATTAGAAAGGTAAGCATGCCGAGATGTGCAACGTTGGACTGAGGCATGCTAGCACACCCCTTATTGGGTCGCCATCCACTTCATGTCTTTTTTCACCTATTGCCCTTGTTTTCTTCTACCTAATTGTTGACTATCAGCAATTCTTACAATAGATAATACTCCTAGTATCCAACTTATTGCTTGATAAGCTGCCACGTTATCAATTGTGTTACTTTGCCGTGGCCCTCACTATGCACTATGTCACACCTAGTGACATTGATCCTTTGAATGCCACAATGCTCCTGCCCTCATTTAAACATCTCCAATTTTACTGCCTTTCATTCAAACTAACTGTTTCATTCAAACAAGTCTCCTTATTTGAACAAATGTCATTTTAACAGCTATCCACTCTTAGTTTGAATGGTTGGATGGACCGGCTATTTTGAAAGGTAGGCCATGACACTTTTCACCACTAGTTCTAATGTTGCTCTTTGCACTGGTATAATAATGTTCAATCTACCAACTAAACTACCATAGTGCTTCAACCAACTCCCAACTCATCTCATGGCCTAGAAGTCCCCTCCATTGGACCAAGTACTCCGTCCTTGGCCTACATCCTCTTTTTTGAATCTCATGTTTAGCCAACAACTCTCATTTGAACAGTTGTCTCCCTCTTGGGTTGGAACAGCCCAGTGAACAATAGTGGGGCATGGCACGTTATTAGATATGAGTATCTATACAATATTATATTATAATACATATAAATTAAATCCCTCAAACACGCAAAGGTGCCACTTGGGGAGGTATTACATTATCACGTTAAGAGGGAATAATTAATAAATATATATATATTTATTATGCATGTTGAAATAATATAATAAGAAAAATAATTATTCGCGATGTCCAAAAATATTTAAAGATTTCAAAGTTAGGATTTATGACTCTACGTTGAGAATCCAAATGAAATAAATAAATATCTTGAGTTAAACATTAATTATAAATAAATTATAGTAAATTATCCTTATGAGCTAGCTGATTTGATGTGTTTTTGTGATATATTCGATTTTTCTGCCCTAGTTTTTCAAAATAATAACTAAGAAAGAACCTGCACTAAAAACAAGTAAATCATATTGACATTCAGTTGAGTGAGTCCAAATGGAGAGGGCTTAAAATTATTATTATTATTATTGTTGTTGTTGTTGTTGGTCACATGCTTTAAATTATTTTAGACTATGAGCCTTATGCTTTAGTGCTTGAAAAAGGGGTCAAACCTGGGCCAAGTAAAACCTGCTGTTGTCCCTCTTCTCATTATTTGATGGGAGTCCTGAGAGGTTTAGATATACCCTTGAATAAAAGTAAAATAAAAAGTGTTATAGTAACTTGAAAATTACTAAAAAAATTATTTTGGATAAATTTAATATTTTATTTACAATTTATTTTCATAATATTTTTGCAAAGTTATTTTATTTAAATCCATTTTATCAAAATTCATTTTTCCTGAACTCGTTTTTTTTCCAAACTACTTATCCAAAATTTATTCAAACCTGCTATATATCAAAGGAAGCCAGCTCATAGTTTCAGGAAAATAAATAAAGTAGAACTCCAGTATAATATGAACTTAGCCATATTTGCCTCAAGAAGCATTTCACTTGCTAAGTGTTAAAAACAACAAAAGAAAAAGAGAAATAAATCTTATCTTCAAATAAAAGTATGGTGCTGAACACTGACATAAATTGGGTAGAGATTTTCCTTATAAGGAAAATTTTGACAAAAAAGATCCAGTAGTATAGAGCAACAGAAATCTCTTTGAGAGAGGAAAAAAAAAGAAAGGAATATTGAAAACAGAATTTCTAAACAGGATCCATGCAGCTTCCTCTCTCAGTACTATATGATTACTGTTACATTGATAGCAAGGATCAAAATAGCTACAGCTACTTCAAAAGGCTGAGTTCAAAATTTTATTTGACCTCCATGTAATGCTTTATCCTAACTATTTCAAAGTGTTTGTATCTTAATTTTATCCCTTAGCATGCACAACCTCCCCCTTCTTGCTCTGCCCTGGGTGTATTTACCGTAGGCTTTAAGTTCACATCGACCATGTCTTCCTGTTTTGTGGAGGAAAGACTTTCCATTCCAGGCAATGCAGTAGCAATCTTTCGGAATAAGGGCTGCATTGTATAAAATCGGTATGTCACATGTCAGAGGGAAAAAGAAAAAGCAAAAAGAATAAACAAAAAAAAAAAAAAAAAGAAAAGATGAAATCACTAGAGCAAGAAGGAAAAAATAGAGAGTAATCATTCAGATCCATAGGATATCATGATTAAAAGACAGACCCAATGATCATAACAAATTTAATGTTTCAATGCAGAAATGGTCTAGCAAAGAAAATTCTCTTGATAATGGAATCCCTACAGCATGAAATCATCATAGAAATCACTCCTAATGATTAGGGTTTCTCAGTAATGAAAATTTGGTTTATGTGCTCATTGCAAATTACTGTTTACAATACAACTCATCAGGCATATGTCAAAAGCCTTTAAATATGTATCCATCTTATGGAAAAAGCTCAGCCTGCACAATGTTTTCTTCTTTCTAATATGAAACATGTTTAAAAAAAAAAAAAAAAAAAAAGCAAGATTATTTGTTTCTTTAAAAGAAAATGCTTAAAGAATCCTTTAACCTTAATATTAAATCCTGCTTTTGCACTGGTTTCTATGAACATGACTCCAAACTCACGAGCCTTGCCATCACCTTCTTCAATTGACACTTGCCTGTTAGAGCACCACAGAAAGATCATCAGAATAATTGAAGAACTCTGATCTTCAGTCTTCTTAAATAGCAGATATGTATTGAACTCTTTTTGTGATAACAAAAAATTGGAAACTACTTGAAAAACATTTGAAATTCAGACAACCGTGAATCTTGTAATGGGCCTTCATTCTTTTGGTATGAGAAATATGTTTGTGAGGAAGCTAGATGAACAAAACATAGTTCCATATTTGAAAAACTGCAAAGCAAGCTGGGTAGACTGCAAAGGTTTAATCTATTACAAAGAGTCAGAGGACATGTCGTCTTGATGCTGCTTTCTGTATATGGAAAAGGAAACATCTCTTGCATGTGTACCCTAGTCACGAATGACTTGCTAAACAAGAAATATGTAATACATCACTGTGCTCACCTTTTATCAACAAGATCAGTTTTATTGGCAACAAGAACAATAATGACATCACTGCCTCTCTCTGTCCGTACTTCTTCTATCCACCTTGAAGTGTTCAGAAAAGATTGCCGATCTGCATGGTGATAGTTTGACAATTTAGCAAGACAACCACAGCCTCTAAATTTGGGTGCACAACAATATTGAAATAGAAGTATTAATTAGGTTGGGCTGATTATTTCTATGTTTTTTGTCTATGAAGGGGAAAAAAAAAGGAAAAGAATAGGATAATGAAGTGGGAATATTAGGGACAAGAATAATGGGAGCAAATGATTGCTGTTGAACAAAATTTAAGCAGAAATTTAATGTTTTTAGAAATTTTTATAAATTTCAGCAACTAGGGCCAAGTTTTTGAAAGTTGCAAATACCTTACCAGATAAACGTAAACAGAATCTTCGAAAATATAAACAAAAAAGAAAACCTGTCAACGTCTTAGTAAATAAATGTGAATATTCAAGGCTGTACCAAACAATACTCATGCATTACATGAAATTTATTAAATGCATGTATGTGATCCCACACCTGTGTTACCAGAAAAAGCTATTACTCTAGCAAGGAAGTTCTCATCTGCATCTTAAAAAACATGCAATATTTCCTTTCCAAAACAGTAAATTTAGGGATTCAAAGCAATTCTGCAGTATCAACCTTTTATTCCTTAAATGTTTTTGTTAAGACAAAATACTCTAATATAACAACAAAAATCTCAGGAAATCAAAGTTTTGATTATACGAAATCTATACATTAGGCCAGATTTTTACTGAAATGCATATTGATATGATTATTTTAACCAACATAACTGTGTATGTTTATCATATACTAGTTATCAAAAGAACCAAATACATCATTTGTTGAATTGTTTTATGCTCCAAATAGGAATAACTATTGAAGTTTATAGAATTTTTTTTTTTAAAAATATTGTACACATACTTACAAATGGTCCTTTTCTTTCAAGGGAGTGCTACTGCTAGTAGTTTTTTCTTATATTTTCCTTTGAGTCAAATGAAGATTCATGTTATGTAACACTAATTTATCAAGTGTGAACTAGAATAACAAAATTGACACAGATTCATATCAAGTTACACCAAATTAAGTTCTGTCTATGTGAAATATTATACCTACTTTTAAATATTACATTTTCTATAGCAACCTATCCTTTTTTTTTATATATATTTTTTAACATGTAGAATATCACATTCCTAATCCCATTCGACATACAAAAACTATCTGCATGCCTAGTAATGTATGTTTAGGCTATCAACAAATATGCGTGCTGTCATGATCAATATCCAAGCATATCTTATGATATCCACTTAAATTAAGCCTCTATGAACAAGAACCAAGCCACGCAAAAATCAGCTTTCCTTTCCTTTCCTTTCCTTTGTTCAAGAATGCAAGTGCATATTGGGATGAAAATTCACAATAATAAGAAACAGAGGAAAACATAACAGAAGAAGAGAAGAAACAGAAAGAGAAGCAAAATCTTGTAAACTGAATTGATTAGCTTTTTCTGTACATTAGCTTCTAGAGATAGCAGGATGATTAGTTACAACTGATTTAACAACTAACTCTCTCTTGGTTATAAAAGCTATAACTACTAGCTAACTACTATAAGAACTTCCAGTTTGTTTCAACACACAATATCTAAAAGAATTTAAGAAAATGACCATTAAGTCAAACAACAACTTACTAGCGATGTCATATACGACCACTGCAACAGAAGAATCCCTGATGTAGCTAGGAATAAGACTCCTAAATCTCTCTTGTCCGGCAGTGTCCCTGTAATGTTAGAATATTCAATTTACATGACAAAATAAGATCCAAAAGAATATGCTGCATGCACTCAATCTCCAAAGCCTAGCACAACTGATGGTATCGAAGTGGATTAATGTAAGTTCAAACTGGTTCATGTTTGAATATATTCAGTAATATTTAAAAGCAGTAAAAAAAGGGTAAATAAAGAATGTCTAATTTTTAATATGTTGAAATACACAAGGCACATCAATTTTTCACTTCCACTTTGTAATTAGGACCCCTCATATTTCTACTGTAAAAACTTTTCCATATCAATATACACAATTACATATAATAGGGTACATTAACTACAGAAAAAGGCAGATAGTACATCTTGCTCACATGGAATACATAAAAACAAGGAAAAAGGGCATCTTACCAAAGCTGCAAGCGTACTGTTCGATCTTCAAGATACATGGTTTTTGACAGGAAATCAATACCAATTGTAGCCTGCATTCCCACCAAGCAGAAGTTAGCAAAAGCTCTAAGCTTGAAGAAATGAAAAATTTAGTAAAACCATGTTGTGGAATCTCCATGAGGGTGATAAAGGAATGGGTTGTAGTGAGTGATATAGCTTTTGTTGATTATGGAGTTTCATCTCACCAATGAAAATTCATTGTAATGGCCGAAAAATCGGATTCATCACTACAAATTCCTGCTATATTTCCCCAGTCTTCATTGCTAATTCCTACAGTTCCATTTGATGGCTTCAAAAATCGTTAAACAAATGCTCAACTCAATCTTTATGATTGCTTCTCTATTTGGCTTCAATTTACAACTACATAATTCATAGGTCCTCTTTTTTTATGAAATAAACAAATGTATCTCTTCTCCGTTTTGCTTCCTGTTTCAATTATTTCAGTTGCCCTTATTTTTCCTAAAAATTGACTTATTCCAGATACTCAATCCTTGGCACAGATAAGCATCAGTTCCTGAACTTAATTTCATTTATATATCCATCACTCTTGGTTCAAGAGTGTCATTGTCACTACTGAATTTCGGAAACCTGAACGCTATTTCCTGGCAAACATAAAAAGAACTGAATATGGGAGAAAGAATGTGATACTAAGATTTAAATGTTTATTGTAAGGATTTCTGAATTTATATTCAAAAGAAGTAAATCACTTGAAATGTTATATACTATGTCCCATTGGGAACGAAATTGTACGTGCATATACCATGTTAATCGTTAGGAATTACTTTTATTCACTATTTATCGTAGAGATCTCCATATAACAGTCTTCCTTCCAAACCAAAATCTTTAAAATCAAGCATCGAGACGTATCATAACCAGATTTGTACAAAGATAATTGATCTAGTAAACTTATTGATATCATTGCTAAGATTCAGCAACAAGCCCTAGTTGTTAAATATAAATGACAGGTTTAATTCAACTTGATCGAAAGCTAGATCAAAGTACTGATACCGATGGACGAAGAGAATTATGTGAAAATGGTCGCGACGGCGATAACAAACAAACAAACAACGTAGATTACCTGGTAAGTAGAGTCGAACTTGTCGTACATGAAGCGAGTGATGATACTGGTCTTGCCAACGGATTGATCGCCGAGGAACACCAACTTGTATTTGGCCAGAGGCGACACAACCGCCATAGGGTTGAGTTATCACTTTCTCTTCGTTTAAGAAGAACGGATCTGAAACTAATTTCTCAAACGTAGAGAGAGAGCCAATTCCAGAGAGATGGAGACTGAGATCCGGCGAAGAACCTGACCGTGAACGCGGTTTTCATTTCAATTAATTTTTATATATAGCTTGGGAGAATAAACCGCCAACCACTTGCCCAAGACTGCTGATTAAACTGGGACTGAAGTTCTCGCAATGGCGTCTACGTCCTCGGCAAAAAAAAATGTTTCTGTTCTGTTTTGTTTTCTAAATCTAATATATGAAATTCTTATTTACTGTTTGGGAATGCAGCATTAAATGGAATTAAGTGAAATTTAAATTTGAGAATTTCATTTTGATTGTTTGAATAAAAAAATCAAAAATTAAATTTGGATTATATAGAATTTGACAGGATTTTATTTAACGTGCCAAAAAGTTTATAGTTTCTTTTATGAATTTTGAATTTGAAGAAATTTATTTTAAGAAATTTTAATTTATTTTTTAAAACTTTTATCCCTCTCATTAGAATTCTTTTGCTAACTGAATTTTATCATTATATCCTCCTTCAACTCTACGATATTTTAGGGGTGTTGAAAATTGCACCGGACCAATTGGATCGATCCAATCCGAACCAAACCAACCAAAAATCGAATAGAAACCGAAGAGAATCGGTTTAATTCAGTTTTGAAAGTATTTAAAAAGATCAGTTCGGTTCGGTTCGGTTTTGATTTTGGCTTGAACCCAAATCGAACCGATTATTTATTAATACAAATATATATTACATAGATATATAAAAGAAAAAGTAAAACTCAACATCACACTACATCTGTCAAGCGCTCCCCCTCTCCGCCGATGCCCTCATCCAGCGTAAATCAAATCCACCGCTCGATCTCCGCCGCTCTCTATCGGAGCTCCTCAACCTCTCCGCTCTCTCACTCCCTGTCCTGTTCTCTAAGTCTAGCTTCCCCGTCAAGATCAATCTCTTTCACTTTCGTGTTAGGATCACTCATCGTCCTCTACTCTTTTTAAGCCTAATCTACCACCCAATCTCCATAATCGTCTTCCTTATCACTCTAGTCGCCTGGATCTTCCTCTATTTCACTCGGGATGAGCCCTTGACAGTCTTTGATTGCTCGGTCAACGAGCGTGTGGTCGAACGTCATCATTTCATTGGTGATTTCGGGCGTGGTGATCCTTTTACATGCTGCTTTGAGGGCTCTTGATGATGTTGATGACTAGGAATTGCTGTATGGTGCGTTGCTTTTGGTTGTGGACAGTCCAATTCTAGACTTGTCTAATTCCAATTAGCTTATTAATATAATTTGTGTTTTCATATATAGAAGTTAGTTTGATTAGTGATTCTTGATTCACAATAGATATTGTGTGTACATTGTGTTAGCTTGTATGGGAGACTGATTGATTATATCAGAATTCTAGGACTAGATACTTATTGTCCATCTGATTAGCTTCCAATGGTCTGGTTATAGCTTGAATGGTAACTTAATCATTTGAACATAGTTTCAAAAACCGAACCAAACTTGTCAGGTCAACCAAACTAAAATCGATTTATGTCGGTTTGGTTTGGTTCGATTTTTTTGAAGGGACAAAACTGATCATGTCAAAAAATGTTTAGAATATGCATGTTCGGTTCGGTTTGGAAAAGGTGCAAAACCGAACCGAACCAAACCAAACCTTTGAACACCCCTACCATATTTTATTCTCTCCCTACTACATAACAATTGAATGCTTGCAGAGATGCCCAAGTGAAAAGTATGTTGAATGGTTGTCTTGGAAAATGAACAAATTTTCATTGGAATAAATATTATTTATCTTGTCCAAATTCTAATAAGTTTATCTCATTTTAGTATGTGCTGACATTAAGAAATTCTTAATTTATTTTTCTTTATGATTATATTTGAATAATTATTTAACTATATTTAAATATTTTTAATACATTTTGTATTTAAATTTATTCAATCATACTTTTTTTCCTCTATTTACTCATAATTGTTACTCAATAATAGTTAAATCTTTGTGAAATGTTTCAAAATTTTATAGTTCTGTGAATATTGTAAATTCTATTCTTCTCATTTTTTAAAGGGGAGAACTTTTTTGTTAGAAAATAATAGGAATAATTTTTTTCATAATTTATTAAGAAAGAACGGTATGATAGTAAAAATTCTATTTCTAATTTCAAATATTATTTCTTTACAAATAGCAAATAAAATTTATAAATACCAAATTTTATTTTATACTAAACACTAAAATGATTTCGATTTCCAATTCCAAATCTTATTCCTTTTTCCTTGCCAAACACAGTGTTAGATTTATAATTGGCGATAATTTCCTTATTTGGGTGACATGGTAATCTTGCCTTTGTAATAGTTCATAAGTAAATAATCCTCACTTTTTAATTGATAAATAATGAAAATAGTTTCTAAAACAGTCACAAGTAGAATTCCTAAACTTTCAACCTTTGTATATAACATTAACTAATAAACTACTGAACCAAAATTCCAGTTGACATCTGGTATATATTATTCTTTTGTATTACCCTTAATTATAAAACTACAACCATTCATGTTTATTCAACTTATCAAATTGAGTATTATTTTTATGATTTAAAAATCTTAAAACTTTGTAAAAAAAATTCTATTGATATTAGTGTAAGTGTAAAACATTTATATTAAATCTTATATAATTGATTTAGTCAAAATTAATTGATGCGATTAAATACAGTTATCTTTCAGTATATTAATTTATAGATATTTTTTTAAAAATATTAATTAATCTTATCTATTAATTTTGATCAAATTAATTGTGTAAAATTTGGTGTAAATATTTTTTACATTTACAGTAGTATCAATTTATCCCTTCTCTATATTTTAACTTTAGCGTGTGAACATCCTTCCAATTTGGTATTAGTATCTATTGTTTTATTTGTCTTAAAAAGTATTATTTTAGGAAAAATTTCCGATAATGATGACTTGGTAATTTTAATTATTTAGAGGTCAAAATATAAAATATTTTCTTTTAATGTTAGACAAAAAAAATTGTCAATTAAGTACATTTATATTTCTAAACTAGTCCTATTACTAAAATCGTTACAAACATAAATATGTATAATTATGACATGAATCTGTATGATTACAAATATATATATATATATATGTTTGTAATCATACAGATTCATTTTTATAATTATATAATTTATACTTGTAATAGTTGTACTACAATAATTTTTTTGATATTGTAAATATCTTTAACTGACATTTTTTCTTCCTGATCTTGAGTAAAAATACTTTACATATTGATTATTCAGATAATTGCTTTTATCAAGCTGTTTGACTCTGTAATTGTTTAATATTTTATAAATAAATGAACAAAAAGTCTAGTTTTATTCGATGTTCTTCCTTTCATCTTTTGAAATTATACATCTAAAAAGTTAGAGATGCAAAACAAATATAATAAAATTTGTAATTTTCTTGTCATTATGGAAAACTTGATTTCTTATCTCTAAGAGGCAAAAATATTAAGAAATTATTATTTAAATTACATAAACACGTATGAGCTAGGGTATACTACATATTATAAAATGTCGTCCCATAATAATGGTTTATATTGATTGTACGTTTTTAGAAGATGCAATTAAAAAACAAATGACGATAAAAGCTCGAGATAGTAAAATATTTCCATTTAAATAAAACAAGGTGTACTTTTGTGTTAAATTAAATGACATTTTTAAATGATGGAAAAAAGTAAGTAAAATAGTGATTTCGTTGTATTTATATTTATATGTATATTTTTCTCTCTATTTTCTCGATAGAATTATTACACACTTTTCTTAACTCTAGTAAAAGCTGATCAGTAATCGTGGAAAATATTCAAAGAAAGTTAAAATATCCAGAGAGCGTGATATTTTTGGCTATATTTGATTTTGCAGAAAATGTGAGTAGTATTTCCTTGACATAGATATTAAACATATTCCCGTCTATGCTACAATCATCGGTAGCTGAACAATTGCTTGATTTCCAACTTTGAAGCTCTCATTTTGCCTTTTGCATTTTTAGAGTTTTTCATCACTCTCTCTCTCTCTCTCTCTCTCTCTCACACACACACACACACACACACACACACTCAATCTCAGTTCTAACCATTACCTTCTACCAGAGAAGGTTCTTCTTAATCCGAAGCCAACTTCAATATTATTAAAGATTCATAAAAATAATCATTCACTATTAGAAACAGCTGCCGAGAGTTAAAGAGCAATGAAGAAGAAACAGAAATTAATGTGCACTTGGGTTGATGCAGGCTGACCCTGAACCAATTTCACAACTTTTGTCGGTTTGAAGTGTAATTTCATTTCCATCCAACTATAGGACTTTTAGTCCAAAACCAAGACGCCGGATAGAAAAATGGGTCAACTATTTGACCTCGATTCAATGCATGGTTCAGCTTTATTGAACAATAACAAGGAGCTTAATATAAAATATAATAATTGGAATTCAAAATTTTAATGTCTGTCTCCCACTTGGGTTTTAAACGAATCCAAACTCTTGGACCAACCCAATAAAGCTTCTAAATGGATTCACTCAATCCATTAACTAAACTATTCATCCAATTGTTGAACAAACTTTACCGAATGAAGTGAGATTTATTGCCTTTTATGCGTGACACTTATGTTCACCAACTAGCTTGCTATGGGCTCACATTACTATGGCATTTGACTAAATTAGCTACTCTAGTTGATTAAACTCCTTCAATCAACAATTCTTGATTTAATTTGCACTAAATCAAGGATAGCCACAGTTAAGGCTGACATCTAACAATGAACCCCCAAACCCTTAGTCATAGATGAAGGTAATCTAGGTGAACCAAAAATCATGTAATGTTTACCATGCATATATAGTCATTCTATTAGTATCTCCCAATTAGGGCCTAGAATGTATTACTTTGTTGGTATCTCTTCGATCCTAACTTTATGTCTCTAACTAAGCTTTGTCAGTATAATACCCATTTCAGGAAACTCCTTTTTTGATTATATATCATTTGCCTCACAATGACTTTAATAAACTAACAATTCGTAGACTACATAGAAGAGTTATTGTCTCCATGAGACAAGTAATGGATCCTATTTTTTTGTACTACTCACACTTGTTGTACATTTTGTTATGATCTTCCACTCTAGGTAAGACTAGTAGTAAATACATCAAAGCATAATTTTTACATGCAAACTTACTATGGAACCTCAAGTCTAAGGACCTAATATTGCACCTAAACACGAAGAATATTTGTCACCGGCTCTAATGGAATTCTTTAGATAGGGTATTTAGTGAACTCATACTCCGATGAGTATCTAGATGTGCACATTAGTGTCAATACTCCAACAGCCATGAAACAAGGTGCACTCATCCAATTAATATGTAACACGACTATGACTCTAACTAGATCTTATTATTGTCCTGTCTTGATGGATCCTTTGATCTTAAACTTTTTTAGATCATGATTGTAAAGACTAATTTCATGATCAAAATCTTATTTGCGACCTAGTCCCATAATCTCAAGTGATCTTAAGAGTTCATCCACATATATAGGTTGATACATGATAAAGATGGCCATTATGCATATAAAATGAATTATATTAATGAATGTGACTATTTTTTAAAATAATAGTATACAAATTAAAAAAAAAAATCAATTGGTTTGAAGGCACTATTTTAGTAGTATCTTTTCAAGAGAATACAACCAATCTCCCTAGAAAAATCACAACATTTTTTCTCATGAAATATCATTTTCTCAAAATTAGGGGTGTTTGTAGTTCGGTTTGAAGCTCAATTCCAAACCAAACCATATCTCATGGTTTGGAATTTTTAAAAATCAAGCCAAACCATGAGCCCTTAAGAACCAAACCAAACCAAACCATGGTCACGATTTGGTTCAGTTTGAAACCATGGTTTGTAATTCACTATTTTTATAAAATTTTTAGCATAATTTCTCCTAAAATTGGACATTTAAAAAATTTTTTAAACGTGTTTGTTTGAATATATTCATTTATAATTACACAAATGGAGGTAACGGGCAATAAGGTATAGCCATTGGCTTGCATTACATAAGCTATTTGAAACAAAAGAACAGTCAAGTTCAACCACCACCAATTGGAAACACAAAAGATGATAAGCAAATCCATGAGAATAAATCTGCCATTCATGTTGCCTCTTTACTCATTTCATACAATTGGTCGACTCATTTCATACAACAGGTCTTAGCTAAAACATTAATTGATTTTTCCCATACAATATGTAGCAATGATTTTGCCAAATACCAACACATAATTCCACTAGGAATTCAAATTAATCACCAAAAGCAATCAACACTAACAAATTGTCAACATAACATCTACCCCAAACTTGCCCCATTGCCATCCCTGTTGCCAGAAAATTAAAAAAAATAGAATTACCCCCGAAAAGAAACACAAAGCACCAAGTTTTGAGACTATTTCTTTCATATTGTGTGTAAAATGAACTTGTCATTCTTCACTTGTGAAGTCCAGCAGTCAACACTTGACTAGAAGACAGCAAATGGAGAATTCACATTAAAGAACTCCGATTTGCCAAAGTTGTAGAGCTTTACAACTACAAAAGCACATGATACCAAAATTTAAACTCTTCTTCAATTTGTGGCTTTTACAGGCAAAGAAACAGTAAAGCCTAATTGTGAGAAAAGTCCCCTGCTATAATTATGCGTCATCATGATATATAGAACTCAAAATTTCCAAAGTTTTATCTTTAAAAACACAAAATACCAGAACTCAAATTCTTTTTCATTTAATATCTTCTATGAGCAAACAAGTAACAAAGCTAATAGTGTGACTTAATCTCCTACTATCATTTTGCTTCATGATGAAATATAGAACTTGAGTCTTGCCAAAATTCTAGAGTGTGGAAACTTCAAAAACACAGAGCATTGAAACTCAAATTCTTCATTTTATATCTTCCTAGAGCAAACAAAGAACAAAATATTATAAATAGAAATCATATGCACTAGACAAATGGAAAGGGTGTACCTTGGTGAGAATGATGTCAAGAACTTCCCCTACCACAGAGTTGGCTATCTCTGTTAGGCTCCTGTCACCAAAGAAAAAAAACAACGAACAAATATTAGATCTCTGAAACAATAACATATATAAAATCTAGACTTAATTGGAGGTTGATCTGTACTTGACGCTTCGAATTGTAGATATGATCTATTGGCTTACCAAAGGGAAGGGATTCAATGTGTCGATTTGATGAGGCCTAGGGCAAGCCACGGAGATTGAGGGCCCACTCATTTCTCCAACAATGCCATGCCTATTGTTATGATGCACGAAATGATTCATCTCCCTTCCCTTGGATAGATCGGGATCAGAAGTAGCTCCACCAAGGTTTGCAACAGTAAACATTAGATAGCATCCATACATGTATACATCAACATATGCAAAATGAGAGATGTGTGTTAGAGAGAGAGAGAGAGAGAGAGAGAACCTTGGGACCTTGGGGCCTTAAGAGACCTTCAGGTCAGTAGGGTTGTGGCTATAAGCTTCCCACAGAGGAGTGGAGAGAGAAGAAAAATTTCTCTACAACTGGAAACATCTTACAGAACTAAAAATTGCTCTAATAGTAGAAGAAAATAACACATGACATAGCTATGAAAATAAAAATTTGCAGGAGCTACGATCTTGTGCATACTAGGTCAAGGGAACGCTGTCTCTAAGAAGGATTTGCTTCTACAATAGCCTCTTGATGGAGATGGCAGTCGTAGATGCATGAGTCCTCATTGTCATGCATCGTGGTAGTTTGGAGAACAAGATTGAAGCCACATGAAAGACAGTGCAAGGCCGCGACTCTACAAAGGTGAAGAAGAGATGCGAGATTGAGGGATCAAAGTTGCGAGATCAAAGCTGAGAGAAGAGAGGAGAGAAGGTGGCTTCGCGAGTAGTGAGATCATAGCTGTGAAGCAAAGGAGAAGATCTGAGATGACTAGCTAAGAGAGAGAGGAAAAGTGAAGAAGACTGAGACATAATCGGCCTCGTAGCTGAGAGAGAGTGGAGAAGCACAGAAGACTAGAGAGAAGAGAAAAGAAGGAGGGTAGCAAGCAAGCGTTAGGTTTAGGGTTAGCTGGTTTACTGGTATATATATATCAAATATACGGTTCAGTTTGTTTTGATGGTTAAATCGTAAACTGAACCACAAAAAATAATTGTACTTAAACTGAACCGAACCAAACCGTGGTTTGGTTCGATTTATTCAGTTTAATCGGTTTGGTTCGGTTTCATGAACACCCCTACTCAAAATAAACTAAAAAATATTAATGTGATCTAGCAAGTATAGTAGTCTAGCTAGTAATATAAAGTGAGTAAAAGATCATTCGCTTTAGAATTGATATTCTATTCGTATTTCACTTAATTAAGATTGGAATTTGAAAATTTCACATGAATTTCAATTTTCAAGTTTAACATGATTTAATTAAATTAATAATTAAAATTTTCAGCAAAAGAAAGCAACTGTATTTTAATTAGAAAACCAAAAATTTTTTAGATGTTAGGGATTTGATTTCACTTGACCAATTGATTTAAACTTTTTTTTAAAGTAATTAAGTAACTAGAGATAAGATGTTGGCAAAACTCCTTGTGGATTAATCAGCTTATAGCCAAGTCTAATTAACTATTTTGAAAATCATTTAGGATCTAATTGTCCATATCACTACAAGAAAGTAGGTCATTTCTAACAGCTAGTTTCCATCGGAAAAACAATAATTTCCGTCAAAAAATCCCTTTCTGATAGAATTTTTGATAGAAAAGGTACTATTAGAAAAAAGATTGTCAAAAACAATTTTTGATGGAAAATTCAACACGTTAGAAAATTTTCTATGGAATTTTTTGATAGACTTTTTCGTCAGAAATTTTCTAATAGAATTTCCGATGGATTTCTGGTGACATATCCGACAACTTTTTCGGTGACTTTTCCGGCGACGTTTTTTTGCAACATTTTTCTACTTTTTATATTTTATATTATTTTATGGTTATTGTAAATTTCATTTTTTTTATTTTTTAAATTGTTTATATTTTATATTTAATAATAAATTATTTTCAATAGTATTTCTAATGAGTTTTAGCAACACCTTCAATGACCTTTCCAACAACGTTTTTGGTGACCTTTTTGGCAGTATTTTTTATTTTACATTTTATATTTATATTTTTTAATTTTTCGGCAACACCTCTAATAACTTTTCCACCGACCTCTCTATATCTCTATTTTTTAAAAAAGAAAATAATATAATATCATTAAAATAAAACCAAACGGAAATTCTGCTTTTACATGATCGGTATTACTTGAAGGTGGGACTGTTGCGGGAATAAAGGCTCTGACGCACTAATGAGAACTATCTTCTTTCAGGCAATGAGGGAGCTCAAGAAGATCTGCTAGAGCCTAGCTTAGTCGTTCTAGTAAGTCATGGCATTACAAGTGACAATCTTTCTGGGGCGGAGTAAAATAGCTAGGTGGGGGGGGGGGGAGGGGGGATAGGGAGAGGGAGGAAAAAGGAGCGGTTGGCTTTTAAAAGAACTTTTCTGACGGCTTTCCGACAGAAAGCCATCGGAAAAGAGTTACTAATCCCAGAAAGCCAGCAAAGTTGAATTTTTGACAGATTATTTGAATTTTAAATGGAAATTTCCATTAAAAAAAAAGCTATAAAAAAGTTGCAAATTTTGCATGAGTGCGCAAAATTTTTGGTAAATTTTTTTTCTGATGGAATATTCCGTCAAAAGAGAGTTACAAATCTCAACAAATCTGCAAAATTACTAGAGTGTACAGAATTTTCGACGAATTTTTTTTAAATTTCTGATGAAAATTTCCAATGGAAAGTTTTGCCAAAAAGTTTTTGACAAATTTTCCATTGGAAATGTCGTCAAAAATTTTCCGACGGAAAAATCCATTGGAAATGCTGTCATAAATTTTCTGATGGAAAATTCCATTAGAAATGCCGTCAGAAAATTTTTGATGAAACATTTTGTCAAAAAATATTTATTTATTTTTTGATTGTTTCTTTAAATAAATTTATGGCAGATTTTTTTTGTATTTTTGATAGAATTTTTCCACCAAAAATTTTTTTGACAGAATATTCTGTTGGAAATTTCGACAAAAATTTTTCTGATGGATATTTCCTCTTGAAAATTTGTTCAAAAATTTTTCTAACAATTATTTCTATTAGAAATTCGGTAAAAATTCAACGATTTTATGTTCGTTAGTAATTTTCTGTCAAAAATTTGACATTTTCTTACAGTGTATCTAAATCTATTATCCCCTAATTGATTTGAAAAGTACTAGGTTCTATGGAATTCTCAACTGTTAGGGGTCTTACATGATCGACCTAAGCTGTCTATACAACTAACGAGAGTAATAAACTCCACTCTCATGAATTGCATTTTGTATTAATCACTTCAGTTAAAATTTTCGCTTTCTGGAATTTAGACATGTTCAGATGATCAATGATAAAATTGCAGCAAAGAATCAGATGATACACAAACATATAACCCTAGCATCAGAATTTCTGATATTTTGATTAAGCATGGACAAACGATCCGAATCCATACAAAGAATTCAGAAATATGAAATACGGTCAATTCATTAAGCAAAATCAGATTCAATTGCTTCAGTTCATCATCCCAAAATAAAGATTACTACTCGATAGTTGGCTCAAACAAACCTATGGACAATTCGAACATCATTCTGAATTTCAACAAGAAAATGGGGAGAAAATGCGAAATATAAGAAATTGCAGTAAGAGATAATGGATATTAAGTCTTTCATGATGAATGCTTGAAAATTTGAGTATTATATTTCCATTCTTTTGGAATTTGAGCAACAATTCTTGCTTCTCTGATTAATTATTCCAATGCAAAATGAGCTTTCATCCCTAATTTTCTCAATCGAAGCGCCAGTAATCTCCGCGAGCTACGTCTTCTCTCGTTGAGCAAAGCTTCACTTTCGAACTGAAATATTGTTCGTCTAGCTAACTGTTTAACCCCCTCTAACGGCCCCGACTGGATCCTTTTATACCCTCTATTCTCCAGCAACTCAGAATCTTCAAACGGCATCGTCTCTGCTCAGATTCAAAACTAATTCTTCAAATTTGAAAACTGAATAAGTTTTTCCTCTAGCAGTTGTCGGGTCATCCAAAATCTCAGTTCTAGGTTCAATCTTTCGGGTCTCAGCTGCTAAGTTGCTTCTATTTCCAGTCAGGTGTTTAGCATATTGAACTTCAATCTCCTTTGGATTCTGCTACTTGGTTTTTTCTTTTGTTCTTTTTGACATTAAAGTTAGGCTAGGTTGGCTAGAGGATTATGGGTCAAGAATGCGCATACATGTGACCTACAGTGCTCTGAAATTGTATGTCTTCAGTACATAGGCTTCTAATTGTGCTGGTATGAGTTCTGGTATACTGCCTTAGAACCTGGTTTTAGCTTCTAGACAACTGCTTTGAACTTCTGAGTATGAGCAACGTTTGGAATGGGCTTTGCACAATTCAAAACTTTAGCTCAGTTGGGCTGTTGATGCTCAGGCTTGCTGTCTGCATGGTTGTCTATCAATATATGTAAATGAGGAATTTAGCTACCTTTAAGCCGCTAATGAGCTTCTAAATTATAATGTTCTTGAAAATATAGATCCGCACAAACTGAACTGATTCTCAATTGTGAGGAATTTTAAGTACAGATGTTGGTTTTAGTTTCTGAAGTTGGAGTAATGCTTTCGGGTGCATTGGCCACTAGAGCTATTGTACAATGCATGAGAATCTGCCTTATAAGGGCCTGGTCTGCAAACTGTGGAAAAACTGTATTGCTCTTGTTTCTGGTCTGTGAGCTTCTCTTTTCATGATACACCTCTGATCTGCTATTGGTTTGATGATTAATAAAGCAAAACTGCTATAGACTCGAAGGTAAGTTCAAATGCTGAACTGCTTTTATTTTGGACTTGGAAATTCATGGTTGCTGACCTGGGAGTTTGTATTTGTCCTGTCTACTTCAAGCAAATGACCTCAGATCTTAAATAAATTGGGCGTAATTAAACTTCTTGATCTGAATTTCTCCACTTCAAAGCAATTTCCCAATTTTATCGCATAGACATAGTGATTTCCAGAATTCCTTTGATTTCATCTCTCTCCTATTTTTGGCTTCAAACTATACCTTGAAATAATGTGTTTAGGCAACAATCGAAACTACTGAAATTTAGACTGCAAATTGTTTTAGCTTCTTGGACTGTGTATACAATCTGGGGGTCTATTTCCCTCTTGGACTACAGATTTCTTCATCAATATGGACTTTATAGTAGCTGTTAACTTGCACCTAAAAATCCACTTTTATTGATTTATAAGCTCCAATAAATCAACATCTTAACTGGAAAATGGCTTA
Organism: Thlaspi arvense; assembly: GCA_911865555.2. NCBI lineage: Eukaryota > Viridiplantae > Streptophyta > Magnoliopsida > Brassicales > Brassicaceae > Thlaspi > Thlaspi arvense. The sequence goes on from CAJVSB020000102.1 coordinate 71,888, forward strand.
AACAAATTTATTGACTAACGGATTGAATTAAAGTCTCTAATTGAGTCTCCCACCTCCATTTGGAAAATTTTTCCTGCAAACCCAAAGCAAACAACATGAATAGTATTGAATTCAAAGAATAAAATTGCTTTAAAATGCCAAAAACTTCCTCTATCTTCTGAATTAGAAGAAATTAAAGATCAAAAATGAAAATTTTAATTGAAAAACCAATTTTTCTAGAATTTTAATAGAAAACTTTGACAAATCCAATTAAAATTAATCATAAAAACTAGTAATAAATGGATTTATCAAATATTGAGATAAACACAATAAATGAAAATTGTTAAATAATCATTACATCAACAATGATATAAAAGAAATAATTAAATACATGCATAAATTCATCAAAGTTAAATGTGTCCAATAAAATAATACATAACAACTCCCACAAACAAAATACATCAAAAGATTTTACAATGTCTATGTTCTCAACAAGTTTCATAGATTCGCGATTAAGGATTCAGCAAATATTTGCTTAGTTAGAGTATACTCAACAAAAATCTATTCATTCTCAACTCTCTTTAGCAATTACAAACTTAATTTTAATATACTTAAAAGCAGAGATTGTTCTATTCTTGGTGAAAAAGACAATAAAACTCTTGTAATATCAAATTTTAGTGGTCTTGAAATGGAGTCAATAATTCCAAGTGTTAAAATAATATTTCTCACCCACACAACCTGTGAAGCAGTTACAGAATGTGCAACAAACTTAACTTGCATAATAGAAGATGTTGTCAAAATTAGAGTTGCACTCTTTCAACATATAGCTTCTTTAACTAACATGAAAATATATCTACAAGTAAATTTTTTTACTATACAAACAGTTAGCAAAATTTGAATTAGAATAATTAATAATTTTTAAAATATCAGCATTCCTATAACTGAGCATCTACTTGTTTGTCTTCTACATGTATCTTATAGCATTTTTAGCGACTATCTAATGAACATGTCTCAAGTTAGACAGCAATTCACCTAATATGTTAATAGGATAAATAAATTAGATTTAGTGTACACTTAGCATAAAGGACGTTCTCTATAGAGCTATTTTTAATGTCACTTACCTAACTTGTCTCCTTTGACAATAAGAATATCATCACATTTGTAATTTTTCATAATAAATCGTTTTAACATACAATTGATAGAAACTCACTGATATAAGTCCAAAAGTTTACAACATATGTCTTTATAGATCTCTATACCTAGAAGAAAAGAGGCATCCCCATAATACTTTATATCAAAAGATGCAAATAATGTATTTATGGTCTTATATGATAAATCAAAGTTGTTATGAATCAGTCAAATATCATATACACAGAATAAGAATAATAAATTTATTTACACATACTTTGAGATATATGCATTGATATGACATCCTCAATGTAACCCATTAGAAAGATGGCTATATCAAATTTAAGATGCCACTGCGTGGATGCTTGTTTTAAAACATAAAGTGACTTTTGCAATATACATGTGAAGTGATTCTTTCCACTCTCTATGAAACCCTCTAATACTACCAGAAAAAGTTGATTTTCTAACCGCAAATTAGTGACCGTCTCTTGGGACCACTAATCAGTGACTACTTAGTGACCCATCAGTGACCGATTTGTCTCATTTTTTTTTAAAAAAATATGGTAACTAAATTTGTGACCCCTTTTGTAACCGATTTTGTGACCCACAGTAAATCGGTCACAAATTGTTCAGTAATTTAGTAACTGCTGTATATCAGTTATTAATTGGGTCACTAATTAGTTACCCCATTTTGAATGGTTATAAAATGGGTCACTAATTAATGACCCAATTTTTGGGTCACAATAGGGGTCACTAATTAGTGATCCTATTTTGAGCAATTACAAAGTAGATCACTAATTAATAACCAAAATTTGTACTAGTTCAAAAATGGGTCACTAATTAGTGACTCTAAGTTTTTTATCTTCCTAAAATTTTATATTTTAATTAAATATGGGTAGAAATTATCTAAAAATAATTGATAGGATTTCAAGTCATAATTGTATTTTTGAAGTGTGTAAAAGTTTGTGAATTTAAACTCTTGAAATCAAATAATTCATTAATATAAATTAATTTTTTGAATTAATCTAAATCTTCTATAAAAGTGAATTTCTATTTATATGAATTAGTTATAATAAAATTTCATAAAAAAATTAAAATGATTGCATATACCCATATATATATATATATATATGTAAGCAAACAAATAATCCATAAAAGAGTAAACAAAAATGTAAAACAAAAGAAGACAATTTGTATTATAATGAAGCATTGTTTTCTTAAGAGCTAGTAACACTTAATCCTTAATGTTTGACAGAATTATTGTAACAACTATACTATAACGAAGATCACATATGTCATTTAGTGTATATATCATGGTAAAATATAAGAAATGAGAAATTTCTACTAGAAATACCTAATAGAATATCAAATAAATATAATAGTACATATGTAATGTTGGATTAAGTATAAAATTAATTAGTATACCCATTTTGTAATTATTTCGTACTTCTATATATATATATATATATACTCATTTTTATAAATTAAATTGATACAAATTAAAAATTCATATAATTAAAATTTGAAAATCAAGATCTAATTCCATTATATTTTATATAATATTATAATTAAATACTAATTTTAAGAAAATATAAATTTTGTTAAATTATACTATAGAAGCACATTTCTATCTAGTTACAAGTATATTCCCATTTATTTACAAGCAAATCTCTATTCAATTACAAGCATGTATATCTATTTTGTGAATTAGGTCTAAGCCAAAATTTCAAAGATATTGATTAGTTTAGTTACAAGCATACCTCAGTTCAGTTATAAGCACACCTCAGTTTAACTATAAGCACATCTCCGTTTAGTTACAAGCATATAGTTTAAGCCCAAGTTTCACAGGAATCAATTGGGTCAGTTACAAGCACAGTTCTGTCAAGTTACAAGCACAGCTCAGTTTCGTTACAAATCGATCTCCATTTAGTTACAAGCACATCTCTGTTCAGTTACAAGCATATAGTTTAAGCTCAAGTCTCATAAGTTTCGTCTAGTTACAGGCAAAGTCTCGTTTAGTTACAAGCATATGTATGTAAGCATATATATGTGTGTGTTTATGCATGCATACAAGTATATATATATATATATATCTAAATATGTATTTATATAAATATATGTACATGTGGGTTTGCATATTAATATTTTTTATGATGGAGAAATATTTCAAAATTTTGGTTTTTGATTAAAATAATCAAACCAAATCATAATTTTGGACTATTTTTTTAAACCAAACCCAACTAAATTTAAAAAAAACCAAACCAAATTTTAAATCTAATTTCATTCTATTTTGTGTAACATTATAAATAAATACTAAATTTATATTTGGTTTTAAGTTTCTATATTTTTCTTTAATTTTGTGGGTATTTTAAATTGAAATATATTATAAATTATTTAAAACAAAAAATTTGATAAAAGCTATCAAAAAGAGGGAATTCTAATCTAAAAAATATAAAAATGTTGAAAGCTGACCTCAAACCCGTAGAATCTGATATAAAAGTAAAACTTACTTTTCTAAAATTTTCCCTCAACTCTCTCCATTTTTCATTTTCCCTCCTTCTCTCTTTATTGAAATTGGAACATCCTCCAAAATTTGTACTAGTTCCAAAATGGGTCACTAATTAGTGACTCTAAGTTTTTTATCTTCCTAAAATTTTATATTTTAATTAAATATGGGTAGAAATTATCTAAAAAAAATTGATAGGATTTCAAGTCATGATTGTATTTTTGAAGTGTGTAAAAATTTGTGAATTTAAACTCTTGAAATCAAATAATTCATTAATATAAATTGATTTTTTGAATTAATCTAAGTCTCCTATCAAAGTGAATTTCTATTTATATGAATTAGTTATAATAAAATTTCATAAAAAAATTAAGATGATTGCATATACCCTATATATATATATGTGTAAGCAAACAAATAATCCATAAAAAGTAAATAAAAATGTAAAACAAAAGAAGAGAATTTGTATTATAATGAAGCATTGTTTGCTTAAGAGCCAATAACACTTAATCCTTAATGTTTGACAGAATCATTATAACAACTATACTATAACGAAGATCACATATGTCATTTAATGTATATATCATGGTAAAATATAAGAAATGAGAAATTTCTACTAGAAATACCTAATAGAATATCAAATAAATATAATAGTATATATTTAATGTTGGATTAAGTATAAAATTAATTAGTATACCCATTTTGTAATTATTTTGTACTTCTATATATATATATATACTCATTTTTATAAATTAAATTGATACAAATTAAAAATTTATATAATCAAAATTTGAAAATCAAGATCTAATTCCATTATATTTTATACAATATTATAATTATATACTAATTTTAAGAAAATATAAATTTTGTTAAATTATACTATACAAGCACATTTCTATATAGTTACAAGCATATTCCCATTTATTTACAAGCAAATCTCTATTCAATTACAAGCATATATATCTATTTTGTGAATTAAGTCTAAGCCAAAGTTTCAAAGATATTGATTAGTTTAATTACAAGCACACTCAGTTCAGTTACAAGCACACCTCAGTTTAATTACAAGCACATCTCCATCTACTTACAAGCATATAGTCTAAGCCAAGTTTCACAGGAATCAATTGGTTCAGTTACAAGCACAGTTCCATCAAGTTACAAGCACAACTCAGTTCAGTTACAAGCAAAACTCCATTTGGTTACAAGTAGAGCTCCGTTTAGTTACAAACACATATCTGTTCAGTTACAAGCATAAAGTTTAAACTCAAGTCTCATAGGTATCAATTGGTTCAGTTACAAGCACAGTTTTGTCTAGTGACAAGTAAAGTCTCGTTTAGTTACAAGTGTATGTATGTAAGTATATATATGTATGTGTTTATGCACGTATACAAGTGTATATATATATATCTAAATATGTATTTATATAAATATATGTACATGTGGGTTTGCATATTAATATTTTTTATGAGGGAGAAATATTTTAAAATTTTGGTTTTTGATTAAAATAATCAAACCAAATCATAATTTTGGATTATTTTTTTAAACCAAACCCAACTAAATTTAAAAAAAACCAAACCAAATTTTAAAATCTAATTTCATTCTATTTTGTGTAACATTATAAATAAATACTAAATTTATATTTGGTTTTAAGTTTTATATTTTTCTTTAATTTTGTGGGTATTTTAAATTGAAATATATTATAAATTATTTAAAAACAAAAAATTTGATAAAAGCTATCAAAAAGAGAGAATTCTAATCTAAAGAATATAAAAATGTTAAAAGCTGACCTGAAACCCATAGAACCTGATATAAAATTAAAATTTGCTTTCCTAAAATTTTCCCTCAACTCTCTCCATTTTTCATTTTCCCTCATCCCCTCGATATATGGTTGTACTCGTGTATAATTTAGCAAGACATATTGATGTGCTTGAATTCTTTCCATAGTTGACAATTCAAAGGTCGAGGAAGCTCCAATTGCTCGACCAATTGATTGGAAAAAGCTAGAGGGAGCAGGATAATCATTCTGACCGGGCTAATCATCAATACGCCTCGGCCTATTATTTCGTGTTTCAACCCCTTCTATATATTGAGAACAAAAGGTAAAAACCTCTTCGGCTAAGTAGCCTTCATCTATGCAACCTTCAGGCTCAACCTTATTTCGTACATATGATTTAAGATGTCCCAAATACCTAATAAAATATCAAGAGTTAGCATACTCAAAGATTTTTTTCCATGTGAGCTTGAACATTAAATAGAGCAAGATGCAAATTACCTCTCAATAGGATACATCCACCGATAATGTACTGGCCCTCCAAGTTTAGCCTCACCAACTAGATGACAAGTCAAATGAACCATGATTGTAAAGAATGATGGTGGGAATATCATCTCCAAGTCACAAAGTGTAAGCACGATTCGAGATTGGAGCTATCAAGATCTAAGAGATTTAAGTTTTTGCCACATAGTTGTCTAAAGAATGAACATAACTCTACTAACACTGCTGTCACTTTGTCTCGTAAAACATTACATATGGCAAGTGGTAATAAGTGCTCCATAAGATTCAAGTCAATGCACCTTGAAATGTTGCTGGAGTACCCATCTGGAACTAAGAGATTTTTCAAAGTTTGCAAAAATACATCTTTGTTTACATTTGATATTGTAAATGAAGATGGACGATATCTTCCATTTTTCAAAGGCCAAAGAGCCTCTCTTACACCCATTTCTTTAAGATCTTTTCGGGCATGGAGATTGTCTTTGGATTTTCTAGTCTCATTAAACAACGTGTAAACCATATTGTCACATACATTTTTTTTTCTATGTGCATTACATCTAGATTGTGGCGCAACAAATTAGACTCCCAATAAGGAAGATCGAAAAAAATGCTTTGCTTCCTCCATTGTTCAGGTCTATTACGAATAATAGTTTTCCTCGAAGTCTTTTAAAATTTTCAAATGTAACATTAATGCCTTCAAGCTGTTTTCAATATATCTAACCCTTTCAATGTTATTGGTGGATCCCTTTCCTCAATTGTCCCATCAAAATGAACTCGATTCAATCTAAATTTGTGGCCCCTTTTTAAAAGACGACGACGACCCATAAAACACCATTTCTTACCATGCTTCAATCTACATGAACTTGTATCAAAATTACATGTAGGACAAGCAAAATTAGTGTGTGTGTTCCATCCAGACAAAACACCAAGACCAGGGAAGTCACTAATTGTCCACATTAAAGCTGCTTGCATTTTGAACATTTCATTGTTTGAGGAGTCCAGTGTATGCGCTCCCTCATACCATAATTCTCGCAACTCTAAAAATAAGAGGTTGCAGGTAAACATCTATGTTATTCCCTGGCACTTGTTTTTCAAGAATGATCATTGACAAAATGTATAAAGTTTGCTTCATGCACTCCCAAGGAAGGCAGTTGTACGGAATAAGGACAACTAGCCAAATGCTATAGTTCGTACTCATGGCTCCATAAGAATTGAAACCATCAGTAGCTAAACCAAGCCATACATTTCGTGGATCCGCAGCAAATTCAGGATGCATTAAGTTGAATGTTTTCCATGCCACAGAATCCCTAGGATGCCTCGTTAATCCATCTTGGCAATTTTGCTTCGAATGCCATCTCATAGATTCTACAGTTTTAGAGCACATGAACAATCTTTGCAACCTTGGCTTTAATGGAAAGTATTGCAAAATCTTGTCAAGTTTCTTCTTCTTATTCTCCTTCCACCTAGATGCATTGCATGTTTTACATTTTTGTAGGTTTTCATTACCTTCACCCCAATATAACATACAATCATTTGGACATGCATGTATCTTGGTATAGTTGAGACGAGTTTGTTGATGATTTTCTTGGCCTCGTAAAATGAAACAGGAATCTTGGCATATTGAAAGGCATCTTTTAACAATTCTAGTACCATGATAATTGCTTTATCACTCATTCTACACAAGCACTTTATGTGATACAACTTTACTAGAAAAGACAATTTTGAATACTTACTACACCCTTCATACAATTCCTGATTACCATCTCTAAGCAAATCATTGAACTCTGTATCATCGTCATTGTACACCTCATTGTGTCCTTCATTCACAGTTTCTTCTCTTTGTGGAGGCTCATTGGCTACACCAGATTCATTAACATTGTGCCTAGCAAATCTAAATGCCTAATGGATCATGGTTTCCATAACATTTTGGGGAGGCAAATCCTCTCCTATGACATGTGTGCTGAAATATTCTCGAAATTAGGTACATTAGATTCTTGTTCACCATGCTAATACCAAACTTGGTAATTTTCTAGGAAAGGCTTGATCATCAAGTGCTCCATAACTACATCTCTTGTTTTCCACCTCTTAAAACCACATGTAGGACATGGACACTTTATTACACGACCATCAATAGACCAATGCTGAAAGGAAAAATCTAGGAATTTTTGTAAACCATCTGCATATTCAAGTGTGTTTCGTGGCTTACTTATCCAAGATTTATCAATCGGCACAGCCACAAAAAGAAGTCAAAAGTTCAAGTCAAACATTCAAATGTTGGAATATTGCTATATGAAGAATGGATAACATGGAGATGGAGAATATTGATGTCATTAAGGAAAGAGGTAGACCTAATCTAACATTTGAAAGATAAAACAAGTGTTAAACACTCTCATCCAATAAAAGGAAGGTCATTAGAAGGGCCTTATTCTGTAACGAGGATGAGGAGTATGATTTAGTCTAGTATAAGGGTTGACCAACACATTATGCCCATAACTATTATGGTTTTCTATAGATGTATACTTTGACACACAATCTATATATATTTTTTAAATCTTATAAAGTACAAAACTAACTTCAGTTTAGCTAGCTTGCCATTTCTAGCTATCTTCTATCCACATTTACTTGAAAAACAGACCATTGTGAACCACATGGGCTGCTTTAGTTTATTGCTCTTTCCTCAAGCCTAATTCACTAGGGGCGGTTAGCTCAAATTTTTGATCGAATATTTTAGCTCAATTTGGTTCAGTTTATTTTAGGGACTGAATAGGTCTTTAATTCAGTGCATTCTAAATATTTCAGCTAGGATTGAATGGGTCTTTAATTATTAATCTGAAACATGTTTTCACTTAATCATTTGAATGACAATCCACTAAAAAGTAAGGAATGATGAGTTTTCATAATCATAACTTCCAATCTTAAAATACTATTCAACTATTTAAACAACTTCTAAGTAGTAAAATAAGATCAAACAATAAAACATTACAACCATATATTCATTATTCTAGAAGATTGAAATATAAAAGTCCAAAGAACACATATACAATACAACAAAAATAGACGAAGGTCCAGGGCATGTTAGTTAAAGATAACAGAACCTCAAAATCAAAATGAAAGAGACAGTAAGCACTTCTTTTACTCAATAAAGACTTATCAGACTGTGCATTTCCTAACAAAATTTGCACTTAAAACATGTGCCTATTAGTGGAAAACAAATCTCCAACATGAATAGATGTGCAAAGATTGGATCAAACGTCCAATAAACAACATATTCAAGTGAGAAAAGACAAGTATGAACACAAGAATATTACTAGTCTTTATTTTGTGACAGTAATAAACAGTTTGTACCAAAACAAATTTATTAAACTTTAATGAAATATACTTTATTACAAAAAGAAGCACTTATAGGAGAAACAATTATTGCTACTAAAAAGATAATATTAAGGCCTCACAGTTCCAAGAGTGCTTGATGGGCTTTTATTAATATAGGCCCCTTACTTGTGACAGACACCAGTACTCTCAGCTTTAGAGCTCTCAGAACTTGCTAGATTAATGAGGTTCTGCACACATAAGTATATACAAAATGGTTAGGTCCAGAAAATATTATTCATATATGTAAAAAGCCTAAAGCTGTTGATTTTCAATTAACAGGAAAGCCTAAATTATGTTTTGGAGTTAATCAAAATAACTCCAAATATGAAAGTCTCAGAGAGATACCAGCTGAGACAAGTCTACAGCACTGCCTTCACAGTTATCACCACAAGGACTAGTCTCTATTGTCTGTAAACAAGACAGGAGAAAAATTCATCAGTTATATACAGTTGCAAATGCAGAAGAAAAAATAATCAAACAGGTTTCAATAATAACACAGGGGCCTAGACATCTTGTTTTCAAACAAGTAAGTTCAAATCAGAACTTGTTTCAAAATTCTAAAATGAACAATTACCAGCCTCAGATTTTAGAAATTCCCAACAAAATAGGGGTTTTGAAGTTATTAGAAAGAACTTGGAGTTTTATGCCATTTCTTAACCAAATAGAAAGTTTAATTCACATTATACGATACATAGTAAAATGAACTCCTCTCAAAAGCACATCAAAGTGGCTTATTGCTTGACTTGTGGAAGCTTGAACCTGTTACAAAGATCTTGCTTCTTGTACACTATATAAATCTGATATATTCATGCTACTATTTCCCTAGCTGACATCCTCCCGCAATAAACACCATTTACTATGAAATACCACCACCAACCAAATAAACATTTTAATGCCAACTAACGTTGATGAATTTACTTAGTATTTTAGTTATTTTTTTGCCTTTATTGCAGTGAGGCAATGTGGTGAATTTCTTTCTTTAGTCTTGATATATCCCAAGCTCTAATTTTACTTAACATGTTGCTTCTAGGCATTGATTTTATTCTGTGCATTATGTGTTGCTTGTCTTAGGCAAAGGATTATTGCCTCTCATATAGGAGTTTTTGGATTACATGATACCTTCCTTTTATAAAAATAAGAGAATCATTAGAATCATTCAGGACATATGCAATTTGTGGTTATGCTTTGAAATAGAGTATGGCATACTGGAAGATTTTGATCATGCTGTACAAAAGGTACCTCTTTTAATTGGAGATTCCTCTTCATGCAAGCATGTTTATCAGAAATCCTTTTCTTTATATATACATATATATATATATAATATTTATATTTATTAATGAATCAATTGAGATGATCAAACTGATTTTCATATTTGGATGTCTATATAAAAATTTTATTGAATATGTATGCTTGTAACTAAACTGAGATGTGCTTGTAATTAAACAGAGCGCTGCTTGTAACTGAACTGAGTTGTGCTTGTAATTGAACCAATTGATTTCTGTGAGACTTGAGCTTAGACTATATGCTTGTAACTAAACGGAGATATGCTTATAATTAAACAAAGTGCTACTTGTAACTGAATTAAGCTGTACTTATAACTGAACCAATTGATTCCTATGAGACTTAGGCTTAGACCTGGTTCACAAAATTAGAGATATATACTTGTAATTGAATAGAGATCTGCTTGTAAATAAATGGGAATATACTTGTAACTATATAGAAATGTGCTTGTATAGTATAATTTAACAAAATTTATATTTTCTTAAAATTAGTATTTAATTATAATATTGTATAAAATATAATGGAATTAGATCTTGATTTTCAAATTTTAATTATATGAATTTTTAATTTGTATCAATTTAATTTATAAAAATAAGGATATTATATATATATATATAGAAGTACGAAATAATTACAAAATGGGTATACTAATTTTATACTTAATCCAACATTACATATATACTATTATATTTATTTGATATTCTATTAGGTATTTTTAGTAAAAATTTCTCATTTCTTATATTTTACCATGATATTATACACTAAATGATATATGCGATTTTCATTATAGTATAGTTGTTATAATAATTCTGTTAAACATTAAGGATTAAGTGTTACTGACCCTTAAGAAAACAATGCTTCATTATAATACAAATTCTTTTCTTTTATTTTACATTTTTATTTACTCTTTTATGGATTATTTGTTTGCTTACATATATATATATATATATATATAGAGGGTATATGCAATCATCTTAATTTTTTTATAAAATTTTATTATAACTAATTCATATAAATAGAAATTCACTTTTATAGTAGATTTAGATTAATTCAAAAAATCAATTTATATTAATGAATTATTTGATTTCAAGAGTTTAAATTCACAAATTTTTACACACTTCAAAAATACAATCATGACTTGAAATCCTATCAATTATTTTTAGATAATTTCTACCCATATTTAATTAAAATATAAAATTTTAGGAAGATAAAAAAAACTTAGAGTCACTAATTAGTGACCCGTTTTAGAACTAGTACAAATTTTGGTTATTAATTAGTGATCCACTTTGTAATCACTCAAAATAGGGTCACTAATTAGTGACCCCTATTGTGACCGCTTACATGGAGGTTACTAGGTAGCGACCAAATATAAGGAAGCATGGCCAAATTAGTGACCCCTTTTGTGACCCAAAAATTGGGTCACTAATTAGTGACCCATTTTGTAACCATTCAGAATGGGGTAACTAATTAGTGACCCCATTAGTAATCTGATATACAACGGTTACTAAATTACTGACCAATTTGTGATCAATTTACTGTGGATCACAAAATCGGTCACAAAAAGGGTCACAAATTTGGAGACTACATTTTTTAAAAAAAAAATAAGGCAATTCGGTCACTAATGGGTCACTAAGCGATCACTAATTAGTGACCCCAAGAAGCGGTCACTGATTTGCAGTTAGAAAATCAATTTTTTCTGGTAGTGATTGGACACATAAAAAATGAGTACCGAACCTCTGGCAGATGGCTCACTGATCACCACATGCTTTCGTTGGAGTATTTACAATCACCAAATCGCTAGTCAAAATTGGAATCAAATTTTATTCTAAAAAAAACTTAATCACCAAAAGTGGCACGGAACCTTCCCCGTATCCAGGCCTCTAACACGCATCCCGAGACCCTCGAGACATCCGTATATAATATATAACTCGTGCCCCAAAATGCTACATGACCTCATTCTTACCAAATTTCTTAAACCAAAAATGGACCGGACTCCAAAATTCTTAAACCGCTTAAACCAAACCCCCGCACCCCCTAATCGAACTAAATTAACCCCAAACCATCAAAAACCAGATTGAAACCCAACCAGAACCCCATTGAATCGGGCCAAACCGGCCCCCATTTCTCGAAAATCGAATAGAACTCAGGGTAAATCCCTTTAAAATGGGCCAAACTAGGCTGATTGGGGCCAATTCCCTATAACCCATGATGAACCAGCCTTGAACTGCACAGAACCAGGTTAAAAACAGCTAGGATTTTCACCAAACCACATTGAACCGGGCACAAAAGGCCTTGAACTGGCTAGAAACCCCTAAAATCGGCTAGTTTAATCATAGAATTCTGAAAACCCAAGTGAACCGGGAGCGGTTCACCATTCCTTCTTGATCCCATCACCTTCTCCTCCTTCTACGGGACTGGGAACCGGTCCAACCTTGTTGGTATGAGCTGGGCCAAAGCCCTAAACTAGCCAGTTCTAGGACAGCAGGGTTGAAACGGCCCAAATAAGCTAGGACAGACTCGGATACCATCTGGGTCTGTCATCTTCACCCATAGACCCGAGTCGCAGACTTGGGCTCTGTAATTGCTGAAACACCCCTTAAACCCAAAATTTTGCAAGAATTCAACTTACCTATCCAAACCGAAACCCACCAACTTGAATTCCGAAGCCCTTGAGCCAAATAACACGCTTTAATCGGAGAAATTCAACCGAAAAATCGAAAATTTTCCAAAATCTTCATTCGATGCTGACCTCCTTTCCCCACTCTCCTTTTCCCTCTCTAACTCACTCCAAGCTTGAAAGTAACCACACAATTCACTCTCACTCCCTTTCTCACACAAAAAACCCAAGATTTTAGAGGAGTTGTTTAGCTCCTATTGGAGCAATTCCCTTTGAGGACCTCGGCCGAGTTTCTGGCCAAGGTTCTGGCCAAAAGTCCTCCCTTCTGTCCCAATCCGACCACCCAAGTTTATTTTCTCTCAAATAACTCCCTTCCTATTTCAATTCCACCCCCTCTGCTTTTAATTTATGCAATCATGCCCCCATTTTTTTTTAAGGCCATTTCACTAGATCAGCTCTCTATGAATTCAAAGGATTATCTACTGACATGATCTAGTAAATATGCTAGTTAAGCAAGTAATATAAAGTGAGTAAAAAATCATTCCTTTAAGGATCATAATCTATTCAAATTGAATTTAACTAAATTTGTTAATTGGAAAATTTTAAATGAATTATAAAATTCAAGTATAACAATTTCTAATTGAATTAATGAGTAAAAAAATTTCAGTAAAAAAAGAGCAATTGTAGTTTAATTGGAAAATCGGAATTTTTTTAGATGTTAGGGATTTGATTTCACTTCACTGATTTATTCAGAATTTTCTACCTAATGAATTGAATAGCTAAAGTTCAATATGTTGGCAAAATTTCCCTATGGATTAATTAGTTTAGAATCAAGCCAAATTAACTATTTTGAAGTAAATTTAAGATCTAAGAGTCTATATCCAAGTTTGTTATCACCTAATTGATCTCAAAAGCATTAAGTTCCATGGAATTCTTAATTATTAAGAGTCTTACCGATCAACCTAAGCTGTCCATACAACTAAAGAGAGGCATAACCTCCATTCTCATCAATTGCATTATGCATTAATCACTCTAATTAAAAATTTGCAACAAAAAATCTGCAATTAGGCACTTCTAGATGATCATTGATAAAAAAAGATTAATAACTGCAGCAAAGAATCAGATGATTAATACATAACCATATAACCCTAGGATGAAAAGTTCTGAAATTTTGATTAAGCAAGAACAAACAATCCAAATTCATAAAAAGAATTATGACTACGAAAACGTGTTCAATTCATTTAGGACTTTAATAGAATTTGATTTTAGTTGGTTTGAGGGTGGTAATCCAAAGCCACCCAATACATGACTCCATACTTGGCTAAGAGAGCTTCTAGGGCCTTACAGCTAAAATGGGAACTTTTATCACTCATTATCGCCTTGGTGTGCCAAATCTTGATATAATATGCTTCCTTAAGAACTTGATTAACACCTTGGAATCATTCATAGGGTATGCTGCTGCTTCAACCCATTTAGAAACATAATCCACAGTGACAAAATGTAGAGATTTTTGAAAGATTACGTGAAGAGTCCCATAAAGTCAATCCCCTGCATGTCAAACAGTTCAACCTCGAGAATGTTATTTAATGGCATCTTTTATCTTCTTGAGATATTTGTCTGACTCGCTAGCATTAGTCACATCTAGTAGCAAACGTATGAGCATCTTTATATAGTGTAGGCCAATAGAAACAGACTACAATATGTTTGCTATGGTATTGTATTTCCCACAATGCCCTTTATACTCTGACAACATTGCTGTCGAATATCTTCCATCGCTTTTTCAGGTACAACATCTTATAATTGATCAGTACACTGTTAAAATAAAAAAGACTCATTCCAAATGTAGTTTTTAACGTCAAATAAAACTTTCTTCTTCCGCTGTGTAACGTTGGAGGGAAGATATTAGCCACCAAATAATTGACATAATCAGCAATCAGGAAACATGGGGCTGGGTTGATGGCAAA
This sequence comes from Thlaspi arvense, assembly GCA_911865555.2. NCBI lineage: Eukaryota > Viridiplantae > Streptophyta > Magnoliopsida > Brassicales > Brassicaceae > Thlaspi > Thlaspi arvense. The sequence goes on from CAJVSB020000102.1 coordinate 86,995, forward strand.
TAATTATTCATCTGGAAAGCTATCATTAATCTAAACTTCATCCTCGAAACTCTGCTCCATTTCCAACTAAGACAAATGGTCAGTGAATTGAGTTTCAAAACCCTTTCTACCATAGATTTCTAGATTGAACTCTCGTAGAAGCAGTATCCAAATGACTAATCTGGGCTTTGCATCTTTCTTATCAAAGAGATATTTGATGCCTGAATGATCTGTTACACTATTACCTTTGTCCCAATAAGATATGCTTTGAATGATTGTGGTTTGCGTGATTCAACTGGGTATTCCGTCAACATCATTGCTAAAATAATAAATAGAGCTAAAAATTTTGTCTTTTCTTTGTCCCAGCACAACTCGAACCTCGAAGTAACTACGTCACACGTAAACTCAAATGGACTACCCTAGTTTGGAACTGAAATAAGGGGGTCTAAAATCAATCTTTATTTAAGCTTAGTACATGCCTCACTACAAGCTTTATCAAACAAGAATGGAATATCCTTCTTGAAAAATTGAAGG
>CAJVSB020000103.1:0-87388 GCA_911865555.2 Thlaspi arvense
TGATATTACACACGCACACACGCACACAAACAAGTTACCTTGAACTAACATGATAGGAGTTATAATAGTCGGCATACTACTAGATTTTTATCATAAGAGGATGTTGATTGCCTCACTACCATACCCTGCCCATAATAAGGGTGTGTGACTATATATATATATATATATATATATATATATGAACGTTGGCAATGGGTCTAATAATACTTGATAATAACTTTACCATGGGTGAAAGTTGGTATTTGAATTTTTTATAAATTGTTTTTGTGTATTTTTAACCTCGTAGTTTCAATGAAATAGAGCTTGTGTAACTACTTTTTTAATTATATTTCTACTTTATTAAAATGTCAAAAGCAATATTTTTAATATTATATTATAATAGACATTTTTTTATTTACATTTAAAAAATCCTCCTTAGATTTTCTTCTTTCTTTCTTTTTTAAATATTATGAAATATTTTTTGAGAAAATAAGATGACCCACAAAAATATTGTAAAATCATGCAAGTGTCCCTTAACAGTTTACGTGCCCCTAAAAGAATTTTCTAGCGTAAAATAGTAAAAGTAATAATAATAAATGGAAGTAATAACACATGAAAATAATCGCTGCAATAAAAAGAAATAAAGATCACACATAAGAGAACTTCGTGTTATACAATTCAGATCAAGGTAGCGCTGCAATTCATAATTAAATACATAAATTGGCCCAAAAGACCGATATTAGGTGTATATTATTTATTTGCTTTTTTAACTTTCTATTTTGTCCTCATCATGCAGGGTCCATCGGAAGCAGGTTTCACAAGAAGCCAGCAGCAGCAAAGTACAGAACTTCCATCATTTGCACACCAAGCAAAAAGGCTGCAACTTATAAGTCAGAATGTTAATATATGAAGCTACAGAACAAAATGAATAAGAATAGAAAAGTAAATATAATAGCACAAATATAATTAGATTATTTGTTTGTTTATTTATTTTGTGTGTGCTAGGTAAATAACTTCTAATATATACTAAACGAGGGAGAAGTTACTCTTACCAGCTTTGAAGAAGCTTTTATATCCTGCTTCTCCTTTGCCTTCTTTCTTAAAAATATTTGGCTTACAGCAAGGGAGACATTCGCAACAAGAAGAGAGACGTTCGCAATCAGGATCTGTTTGGCAAAGCATATCAAACCCAATCAGCTCTAAACAACTATAGTTCATTTTTTCCCCCCAAAAAAACCTCAGAAAAATTACAAAATAGTTCAGTGTGGTTGTGCCAAGGGAAAACTCCGATTGCGTCTTCTTTTTCACCTTTATGATCTGCAATCATTAAGTCTTGTAAATCTTGTCCTTTCTTGCTTCTCTGATCGTCACCTGTTCCTTGAGCCTCTGAAACATCGACATTCTCATAGTGTATTGTTGCTTCTTCCTTTACTTTCTTCTCATCAACTGTTCCTCTAGTCTCTAGACTCTGTATCTTCTCATGGTTTGTCATTGCTTTTGCCGTTGCTGTCTCTTCACTTGATCAGAAATTGACTCCATTTTTCAGATGATTGAGTCAGTCATGCGCTCTAAAAGCTATCTCACACTAATCTTTATATAGGCCATTGCCTCTAGGGAAAGGAACTTTTAGGTTGATTGAAACCAACAAATAGTTGGGTTCTTCAGCAGTAATAGCATCAGATTCTACTGTGTTTCGGAAAATAAATATATAAACAATCTGACGTAAGATTATAGGATTCCATGATGTGGGTTTCCCTACCTAGGAAACCCATGTCATCCTTGCAGTGAAATTCTAGCTATCCTACTTCTCATGGTAAAGCAAATTACCTTAGTGTAATTCGATTAATACGAATGAACGGTTCTGATTTCTCTGTCACCTCTAAAAAAAAAAAAAAAAAAGGACAAAGTAGAAGTAAATTTTGCAGACTTTAGCTTATTTCATTTTAAAGTTGCTTGAGTAATCAAAAATGTTATTTTTTAATATAATAAACTAAGAGAAATACAGCCTTAGTCCTTAAGCTTACAAGGGGGTTTTCTTTTTGAATTTAAAATCACATATTTTTAAAAAGTGAACCCTGCATTTGAGATATGATATTTTAGAGATAATTGAGATATTATTTTTTTTACAATTACTTTTAAGGCATGTTTTTTAAACTGTGTTTTTTTATATATTATTTTTAAGACAAATATTTATGTGAAAAAAATTAGAATGTTAGAGGTTAATATGAATAAAATAATTAAGATACCAATATAGAGAATAAAATAAAAAAATTAATAAATGAAGGATTATGTGCATGTGTGTATGTATGTATATGTAGAGTTGTACTTGTGCAAAAGAGTGAGAGTGAGGAAAATAATTTTTTTAATAGAAGTGAGACAAGTGTTTTTGAGATTTGATTGCAACTCTGAAGCTCTCAATCTCAAGAGCATATACTTCATTTTTTGAAATATGTACTTCTAAGTGTAGTTCAAGAAAATAATGCTTCTAAAATTTTAGTATCGAAAATAAAGGCATGTGTCTTTGAGACTATAAAAGAAGAATCTTTAGGGATCGTTCTTTTTCAATTTTTAAAAATACATATTTTTAGAATTGAAATATACCTTTAAGATATAGTGTTTTAGAAGTAATAAGATACCGTTTTTTATCATATATTTTTTAGATATGTTTCTGAAATTTTTTTTTATATATTATTTTTTAAACAAATGTCAATGTAAAAAAATAGAACGTTAGAGGTTCAAATGAAGAAAAACAATAAAATTAAGGAAGTTATATTGGATTGAATTGACGATATTTAAAAAAATTAAAGTGAAAATAATTAAAATATCAAGGATGATATATATATATGTAAAATACACACATCATTATATGTGTATGTGTATATTGCGTATGTATGTATAATATATAAAATACTACATTAAATAAAAGTTTGTATTATATGCATAAATATATAATATATATTATATCTACATATACATATATATATATATATGTTACATGTATTAATACAATAGAATATAATATACATAATATATTATATTCCACATATTTTAATATATAAAAAAATGTATATTACATATATGATATTGTAAATAATAAATTTTTTTATTTTAAATATAAGTGGAGTAATTTATTTTAGAAATTAAGCAAAACTTAAAATGGAGTAATTTATTTTAAAAATTGAGCATAACTTAAAAATTGTACTCAGTTTCAGAAGTAAAATATTTCAATTTTTGAAATTTGTATTATAGAAATATTGTTCAAAATAACAATAGTTCTACGATTTTAACTTCAAAAGTAAAGGCATGTGATTGAAGACCGTAAAAGAACGGTCCCTAATGGTTTTTTGGAAATTCTACCTTAGTTCTTAATCTTCGAATAAACATTAAATAAAGACAGGAAAGATAGCTTATAAATAAGCAGGGACCGTGAGGAAAGATTTTGAATAAAATAAGAAAAAGAATAAGAGGAAAGTGCATACTATTGAAATGTTAATGAAGGAAAGGTGGGGAATTCAATGTGGATCGCATGCGCATGCCGCTTTTAAAGATGCCACAGGTGAATTAATAAATAAACATGGGACAAGAATCTTAGTTGAGTGACGCCAAAGCAATCATCTTGATAACTGTTGAAAAACTCAGTCTGAGTTAAAATTTGTTGGAGCTGAAGCAGAGCTCTCCTGTTGGTCAATGTCTTATTTGGTGACTCCATTTTGGTATATCATTTTGCAGAGTAAATACGTTTTTATACTTTTTATTTGTTGGGCAGACATTACTTTATTCTTAAATTTTTTTAATTATGATTACTTAAATTTTAAATTTTAGTTAACAATTAGTGTTAACATTTCGTTAATACCCTAAATTTTCCGTTCACATGCTAATCAAGTGATTTACATAGTTAATTAAAAAGTTTATAGTTTAGATTGTTAATAGTAATAATAGGGTAAAGTAAATATTCTTATGTGTCAGTCACATGAATGACATAAGTGAAAATATTAACGTTATTTGTTAAGTGATGGTCAAACCAGGTTTGCTTGATAATTGTGTAAATTCAATTAATGCTGGGACCACTGCCTCATTAAACTTGGTCTCGTGGTGACAAAATTTCCATGTAACATTGCAATAAATTTGGAATATATATATACCTACTAAGTTCATTACATGTATGTCACGTGGATGAAAGGTTGTATTTGGATTTTGTTGGGTTTTTAAAGTAATATAAATCATTGTATTTGATAAATATTAAATATCACACATTATTTGCTCAAATTGTTCACTAGTCAAATTCTTTTCACCATCACAATTTTTTAGCAGAGATCCAAATTGCTTATATTTTGCCCACATCTGTCTTCCCTTAGCTTTTTTTTTAATTATTATTATCTGTTTGCAAGAGTTACAACTTTTTTAGTATTAAATATTAGAAAAAATTTAAAATTATTGAAAGTATAAAAATTAAAATATTTATAAATTATATTGAAAAGTGCAAATAAATTAATAAATAAATATTTGGTAAAAAAAAAGCTGTAATAATCACTTATAATATTTTTTATATTAAAATTTTATTTTATTTATATAAAAATAATAAATCTATTGTTATTAATTTGTATAAGGGTAAATTTAGGTTATAATTAAAATATTTTGGATATATTTGTTTAATAAGAATTCAAATTCTTTCGATTCTGTCTATAATTATAAGAAATAAATGTTTGAGTGTTTTTAATTTTGACTATTTTAGTTGAAATTTAGACAAAAATAAATCAAAAGCAAAAATCCAAACAAGGAAAATCATTTTCTTGTAATTAAAAAAAATACTAAAAATAAACTCTCATAAACATACACTATACGACATAATTTCAGCACTTATTTATTTATTGACTTATAATAATAAGGTCATCCTCGTATTTTTCATTTAAAATCTTAGACCTGAAGAATGATTTCATGGCAGCTCCGCAACGCGGGATACACGTGGTTGTAAAGTTGGATCCAAACCTTCCTTTAGAATTGTTCATGAAACAGTTAAATATTTGAAAACCAAGAGAATCTAGTACCATAGTTTGAGAATTGAGATTGTCAATTGATCTTTAAGATAATAATAATAATAAACAAAAAAGCTGAAACGAAGCTTCTAAGTAAATAAAGACCCAAATGAAAAGCTCCTTCCGCGTCTGAAAATAATTGATTCCCCAAAACAATCACTTTTCACGCTGTAGAAAAAAAATGCAATTTGTGCAATGGTCTCTAAATTTTGGAGGGAAATCTTTTATTGATTGAAAGGATTTTTTTTATTAAAATTCTACAAACCATTATTTTACAATCTCAAAAATATATATTTTTAAAATAAAGTATACTTACAAGTTATGATATTTTAGAAGTAAATAAAATATTAATTTTTTGACATATAATACATATATTTTTAAAACATATTTTTGAAATTGTATTCTTTTATATCTTAATTTTTAGACAGGAGTTTATGTAAAAATATTATCACGTTGTTTGTTGATATAAATAAAATAATAAATTAAAAAAACTAGTATAAGGACTAGAATGATAAAATTAAGATATAAAAGACTAATATGTGTGTGTGTAAGTATGTATATGTATATGTATATATACAAACACATATACATAAATGTGAGTGCATGTGTGCATGTAGGTTGCAGTTACAAAAGAAGAGGGTGAAAAAGAATATTTTTTTAATAAAAGTGAACTGATTATAGCTTTAGAGTTTTGTTCAATTGTATGAGTATATACTTTATTTTTTGGAGTATATAATTTTGAAATATATTTTTTAAAAAATAATATTTTAAAAATTTTAGTTTAAAAAATAAAGACATGAATATCTAAAAGTGTAAATCAACCATCCCTGAGACTCCCGGTACAAGAGCCTATCTATTTTTGTATTGGTATTTCCTTTTCCTCTAGATGTCATTTGTCTACAAGATTATACAAAGGCTGACACTTCCACGAAACAACGTATTCACTGGTTTATAATAATATTCAACTTAAATAGGTATATCCAGCATTTAGTTGGTTCCGAACCAAATATTAAGACACTTGATGATGAATTAAACTGATTTGTTAATTGAATCCAACGGAATTTTAAAATCCCGAAGATGGAATCAAGGTTATTTATCAAATATAATTTCTTTCCCCTTTTTGGAATGCAGTAGGGTTTGTAATTTTATTTGATTTATTAGACAAAATTGAAATTAATTAAAAAAGTGTAGCACAACCATAATACTCCTAACCCAGATCAAGGTAATCAGAATAAGAATTTCGCACGTAAAAAATGAAATTAAACCAATCAAATTTAACTAGTTCAAATCAATTTATTCAATGCAGACAAATAATACTCACTCTTTTAACTATGTCATATTTTGAATATGTTACAGCATGTACTTGAAAAACTAAACGCTTTAAGATTGGGTTTGTTTCTAACGGCATTCTTGGTGCATGTTAAACTCTAACACAGCTCATAATCCGATAGTGTCATGTAACAAATGAAGCGGTGACGGGTTTTTGAGATGATGCACGCAAGAATGCGCCGGTTGAGGGAGCTTAAAACAAAATCTTCCGTCTGAACACCAACACCCCACGCCCCCACCCCCCCCCCCCCCCAAAAAAAAATAAAAAAAAATAAATAAAAAAATGAAAAAGAAAAAAACCACGTACACAGACATTAATATTAGCCCAACAAAAGTATATAGCAATTAAAATTTATAAAAAAGAATAAAAGAATCAAAAGTAACTAATAATTCTGCTTTTGAAACCAAAATCTCAAAAATATTAAGGGCCTCTTTTTATAATCTCAGAGGTGTATATCTTTTATTTTTTAAACAAAATTTTTAAAAAATATTATTATTTAAATTTTATTTTAAGGGCACATACTCTAAAAAATCGAGCATATGTTCTTGAAACTGAACCATAACTTCCAAATTGTGTTCAGTCTCAAAAGTGTTTGCTTCAATTCTATTAAAAAATATATATAACTTTCTCTTCCTCGTTCTCTCACATGAGCACAACTTTCTTTAAATAAATAATAAATAAATGTATACACATCAATACATATATGTACATACACACACACACACACACACACACACACACATCACACATATATATGTGTATCATATACATATATATATATATATAAACACTTACATATATATAAATGTATGTGTGTTATCTTAATTTTGTCACTTTAATCTCTATATTGGTTTCTTAATTTATTTTTCTATTCATATTAATCTCAAGCATGTTAATTTTTTTACATAAGTCATTACCTTAAAAATAATATATAAAAGAATGTAATTTTAAAAATATATCTTAAAACACATGCAATAAATGCCAAAAGAATAGTGTCTAGTTTGCTTCTAAAATATCATACCTCAAAGACATGTCAATTTTAAAAACATGTACTTTTAAGAATGTAAAAGAATAGTTCCTTGCTTTTTTTAAAATCTTAAAGTTGTCCTCTATTTTAAGAGTAGATGTTCCACTTTTTGGAGCAAATGCCTTGGGGGCAACTCCAAAGAGATAAAACAAAAAAATAGTATTTATGAGATTTTGGCTCAAAAATACAAGTATTAGTTTTTAAAATTGTAAAAGAATAGGCCTTAATGACAGAGTGAATCTCAATAATTGGTAGGCCTTGATTCTTTAATTTTAATTTTTTTGAATAATTTTTAATTATTATAAGTTATGCTCAGTTTTTGAAATAAATAATTTCACCCCTAAAGGGCATAAAAAGGAGAAGAAGATTAATACAGTTGCAAAATGCAAACGAAGAAGACCTTGGAATAGATCGTCGAGGTAGATGACGAACACCTCAGGACAAAGTTACCGTCAGTCAATCATTGCCAGCAAGAAGATGACGAAGACCTTTGGCGATGGCAACACAGAATCGAAGGCTTATGGGTGTTCTATTGGCACCAAATCCAGAACCTTTGTGTAGAAATCAATCAAATCCTTCAGTGATCTACACAGACTCGACACATGGTTTAATGTGATTAGCAGCACATCCCCCCTCTTTTTCTTTCCATCTATTTTTCTGTCCATCTTCTCTTATTTCTTCTCCATTGATCTCTTTTAATTTATTTCTTTTTTCTCCATATTTTCACCATTAATGGTATCTTCTTTCTTCTTCATTAATCTCTTCTTAAAAAGGTCGACAGAGAGTAATGAGAACGAGAAAGACAATGAGGCCTTCAATGGCAATAATGCAAGTAATGGTGACCTTCAACAACAAGGAAAAATATGAACTTTTAGCCTTGTGATATCCCAACTCCTTAAGTAAGGACCAAATTTAATAACTCCAATTCCACATGGACGGAATTAGAAAGAAGAGAAGGTTTGTGGGCCGAAATGTGAAGACACAAAACTTGTCAGGGCCCAACCCCGACCCTGACCGGCACTAGGGTCCCCGACCCTAGTCAGCCTTACCGTCACAAACAAACACCACAAATGACCAAAACATAAATTTACATTTCCAAATTTTATTTACAAACTAGGATCTTGCCTGAGGGATAAAGGGAGCTCTAGAGTACAAAACGAATAACAAAGAACTCGCCCGTACAATAACTGGATGGCAGACGTCCGTCTCAATCCTGGCACGCTACCCGAGAACAGCAACCTATATCTGGAAGGTTATAATAAGTGAGTCGCGAAACTCAGTGAGTACGGATGATACCTACTCTATGCATGTTTGACTATGCACCACACCACAGTTCAAATCATACTGACATATACAACAATTAATAACACATTGACTGCATTCTGAAAGACGTCACTAACCACGCATCACATCACATCACAATACGTTACATCAATTCACATCACAACATTGGACCCAGGTCTACTCACCACTAGACGCTACAGATCACCGTACTCCAGCCGAGTTCCTAGCATCGCCAAATCACACACGACCCAGGTCCACTCACCACTGGACGGTACGGACCACCGTACTCCAGCCGAGTTCCTGGCATCGCCAAATCACACACGACCCAGGCCCACTCACCACTGGATGGTACGGATCCGTACTTTAGTCGAGTTCCTAGCGTCCCACATCACATCACACCATACCATCATCATACGCAAGTTAAACCGGTACATATTAACATGGTCTACCAACAGTTCACAAAGCACAAAGCACGCATCCCAAGACACATATATCAAACACAATCTAGCAAATCCATGCAGACACCATGCCAGAAAAACATATGCAACACAGGTACAGAGAATGTATCATCACTCACCGTAAGCTAAGTCTAACCAAAAACCTCGGGTCACATCAATCAACTCTACGATCCGAATACTCCTCCACAGGAGAATCTGAATCAAGCCACATAAAACCATTACCAATTCCATCGTCAGTACCCGACGGGTTCAGCAGCCCAAAACAGGATTTAAATCCCATTCCCGTACCTGACACGCTTCCCGAGGCACCACTACCCACCACCGGACCCTGCGCGACTCACTAATACTCATACTTCAGCTCAACAACCCCTAACAGTACAGGACCAGTCTCCACAACCCCCAACCCGCAGTGAACCGGTTCTCCAAACCCCCGAACCGGCCTAACCTGATCCCACAACTACCTCGAACTCAACTCGATTGGCAACAAGACCCTCAAAAATGGATTCAAAAGGCCTGAAAACCTTAGGAACCATACTAATCTGGCCAAAAACCTTTAAGGTTAGGCCGAACCAGGCCAAAAACCCTAATCGAGACATCGGCACGCAAACGAGGCCAGTTCACCTCTAACCAGACCTCCAAACATCACCAAATTTCATGGTCAACTAGGTTTCATCATATTGAACCAGGAACCGGTCCAACTTCCACAAGAATCGGCCAAAAAATCGGTGAACGGTCACCCGAAGGGATTACACTAAACCGGCCGGTTCACCTCGAACCGCTCACCCAAAATTTTTCGAACCCACTTGGTTTGATAGGTATTTTCTCCCTGAATCCAGAACCGGTCCAACTTTTCAAATCTGAGTTCATTTGACCACTGAACCGGCCGATCAAACCCCTGAACCGGTTCTGACCGGTTCAGTCAAACCCAAAACCCTATTCCTCCAATCTTGGATTATGCTATTCCCTGCTATCCCCAATCTGGCCTTATCCCTGATTTCCTATCCTCTTGGGACAGGCTATTCCAATTTCCCTTCTGGGTCAACTTGGCCGAGTTGACCCAGCCCCTTACACGGGCCGGCCCAACATGCTTGGGCCTCTCCTGGCCTGAGCCCAACCGGACTGGGCCCAACCCGGCCCAGTCCAGCCCGTACCCCGTCCAGGCTGAGTTAGCTCGGTAAACCGAGCCGGCCCGCCCGGGTTGACTCAGACGGACCCGGATGCCATCCGGGTCCGTCTTCTTCACCCGGAAGCTGCATCCGGGTCTGCAACGAACCCGGATGCCCAAAACTTGAAGAAAATCCAGTTTTGAAGCTCACCTGGTTAAATTGAAAGCTCAGAATAGCCAAACCGAACCCCACGAGCCTTGTAAAATCTTTTAATCGGAGAGATTCGAGCTCAAAACTCAAATTCTTTCCAAAAATCCGGTCGTCGGCACCTCGGCTCCCTTCGCTTCGTTCTCTTTTTTTTTTTTTTCTCACCAATTTTCTCGATTTTTCCTTTAATCGAACTCCTCTCTTGCTTATTTATTAGGCTTTAACTTCAATTTGAGCTGTTTAGCTCTGATTGGAGCAAATCGCTCCTTCCAAGTTGTTCGGCCGACTTTCAGCCAGAAACTTTTTTTTTTTTTTTCACTTAAATCCCTTTAATCCCTCTAATTCTGAAATAGCCCCCAAAACTTTTAATTTTGATAAAATAACCCATAATCAAAATTGGGTTATTACAAAACTGAATGATCAAAATGTGAATTTTTCATCTAGTTCACCGGATAAAACGTAAATTCTTCCCATTGAGCCAAAAACTTCTTAAGAGTATTAAAATCCTTTCAACACTTAAAAATTTCACTTCTGATAAGAATCAATGATTTAACAACTAATTCTAACAGTCATAGAAAGAGTTTGAGACGTTTCAGTGGTTTAGGATTAAAATGGTGGAAGGGAAGTCGCATTTTTCTTGATTTGTTGTTAGAGTTTAGATGGATTTTCTAATTATAAATTGTAAAGTATGTTTGACTTTCGTATTAATTTATAAATCAATTTTTTCCTATTATTTATTATTGATTGGATTTTGATTTTAATTATTGATATAATTGATCTATTTTTGACCATTGTTTGCATTCAAAGAAATTATAGATCAATAATTGATAAATCTACAAACATAATTTTATGAAATTACATATAATTAGTGAAGTGACAAACATAATTTTGAAACTTCAGGGATTACGTTTGTAACTTATTATCTTATTTGCTTGATTGAAGGTCTTCATTAAATGAAAATGGAAGAAGTCCTAATGTCCCTGTTGAAGCTACGTATACGTGCGAGACAATTAGGGCGGCGCTAAAAAGCAATGTGCCTATCTCTTTTCTTGTTCAACGAGTCGGAGGATGCCATTTGTATTGTCGCCTAAAGTTGACAGTTGGCGAAGGGGCACATAGGCGGGAGTCGGGCAAGAGAGAAGCGAAGGCGGGGAGAAACGAAATCCACAGTTGGGCAAAAAATAGGTGAAGTCGACAAATTTCCAATTTTTTAAAAAATCAAAAGCATGAATTTTAATGTAGATATAATAAACATTTTTTTATTAAGTGACAGCCAAGCTAAGTGACAAAAGGCTTAAAATTTTCCCTTATAATTTTTTAAAAATTATATAGATACTCCCCTTTAGGTTTTCTTCTTATTTATTTTTCTTAAAAATATGAAATATTTTTTGAAGAAATAAAGGGTGGTCTACATGTTTCGTGCCCCCTAAAAGAATTTTCTGACATAAAATCGTAAAAAGAAAATTAAAAAAAGGAAGTGCTTTACATGGAAATAATCGCTGCAATAAAACGAAATAAAGATCACATACAAGAGAATTTCGTGCAGTACAATTCAGAGCAAGATAGCTCATGCCACACACACACACACACACACACACACACACACACACACACACATATATTTTGCTAACCCTACAAAACGATGTACTAATTCGCCCTAAAGATAGATATGTGCTGCAGTTTGTTTTCTTTTCTTTTATTTATTTATTTTTTTAAAACTCGTTTTTTTGTCCTCATATCATTCAGGATCCAGAGGAAGCAAGTTTCGTAACAAGCCAACAGCAGCAGAGTACAGAGGTGCCATCATTTGCACATCAACCAAAGGAGCCTGCAACTTATACGTTAGAATGTTATGATGAAGCTACAGAGCACGATGAATGTGAATAGAAAGGTCTATAACTAGGGGGAATAGTGATAGAGTAGAAGGTAGGAAGGAGAGAGAGGAAGAAATAGCCTTCAAGAATACCCTCTTCTATATATCTTTATAGATTACATTGTTCTTTATATATATACACAATACAATGGCAAAATAAAGGATAAATACAGTTGTAGCAACGCAGGAGAGACAACCTCCCACACCCATGACAGAGCAGTACAAATAGAGTGGAGCATAAAGTATATACAGAGAAGTGGAGAGGGTGAGCCAGATGTATGCACGCCAATATCAGGAGAGAGCTGATCCTCTGAGGTGTATCTCAGTGGATTCATTTGATTGTTCAACATTCCCCTCAAGCTTGTAGGTCTATTGAGAACTGAAAGCTTGCTCCTAAGCTGCAAGAAAGGCTGTGTGGATAATGGCTTTGTGAGAGTGTCTGCAACCTGTTCTTCAGCAGGGACATGTTGGACTTGTAAACTTCCATTTACAACTCTATCTCTGATAAAATGATAGTGTATTTCTACATGTTTAGTCCTGGCATGAAGAATAGGGTTAGCAGAAAGATGAACAGTACTCATATTATCACACAAAACCAATGGTGGAGTATAGTATGAGATCTTGAGTTCTCTTAAAACCGATTCTATCCACATAATTTCAGTAGTGACATTAGCAAAAGCCCTATATTCAGCCTCCGTTCTTGACCTGGAGACAACCTTTTGCTTGCTTGATGCCCATGAAATGAGGTTAGATCCAAGGAAGACACAATAACCACTTGTGCTCTTCCTATCATCTGGGCATCCAGCCCAATCTGAATCAATGTAACCAGTGAGATTTAGAGATGAATCTGCTGTGAAAGTAATGCCATAGTGAGAGGTGCCTTTGAGATATCTTAGGATTCTCTTCACTGCTTGCATATGAACATTAGTGGGAGCATGTAAGAACTGACACATCTTATTTACAGCAAAGCTAATATCCGGTCTGGTAAGAGTATAATACTGTAAACCCCCTACTAGACTCCTATAGCTTGTTGGATCATGTAATTTGTCCCCATCATAGAGAGAGAGAGTTTAGTATTGGAAGCCATTGGAGTGGAGATAGGCTTGCAACTAGACATTTCAGCTTTCTCCAATAGGTCTTGGATGTATTTTGCTTGACAGCAGTGTAAAGGATCACCTAAGTGAGTAACTTGTATGCCCAGGAAATATGAAACATCTCCTAAGTCTTTGAGAGAGAATACACTATTCAGATTGTCCATAACTTCTCTAATAGCTGAATTGCTTGATCCAGTTATGAGAATGTCATCCACATAGACCAGTACAATAACTGAGTGACCAGAATGGTGTTTATAAAACATACTTGGATCAGATTTGGAATTGGTAAAGTTCCAGCCAACAAGAGAAGTACTTAGCTTAGTGTACCAAGCTCGTGGACTTTGTTTTAAACCATAGATGGCCTTCTTGAGTTGGCAAACATGATGAGGAAATAAGGAATCTTCAAACCCAGGAGGCTGTGACATAAAGACTGTTTCAATAAGCTCTCCATTTAAAAAGGCATTATGGACATCAAGCTGTCTAATCTTCCACCCAAAGGATAATGCTAAAGATAATACAATCCTAATAGTGGTTATTTTAACTACTGGGCTAAACGTTTCATAGTAGTCGATCCCAGGAGTTTGAGTAAATCCCTTGGCCACTAATTTGGCCTTACACCTCTCGAGAGAGCCATCCGACTTAAGCTTCACCTTAAACACCCATTTACATCCCATAATTTTCTGAGATTCTTCTCTAGGTACAAGAGTCCAGGTGTCGTTATGTTCCAAGGCAGTTAGTTCTTGCTTTATGGCTTCTAGCCAAAGTGGGTGATGTTTGGCCTCTTGGACAGATTGTGGCTCAGCAGGAACAGTAAAGGGTTCACAGAAAGCTGAGTAAAGTTTGGGTTTAGAGATACCTGATTTTGCCCTCGTAATCATAGGATGAGCATTGCTTACCAAGGGCCCTGTTGAGTTCCTTTTCCCTGTACAGAAGAAACAATAGGCAAGGATTGTTGCAATTCAACACTAGGATCCAGGTCTGCTGGAATGGGTGAGACAGAGGTGGAATCTGGATTTGCAGAAGGCAAAGTGGTGGAAGGAGAGCTGAACTAGAGCCTGAAGATGAATTGGACTGCAGAATTTGGTTGGATGAGTAGAGAGTGATCTGAGGTAACTGGCTTGGGAAGAGAGAATATGGGAGATGGTATAGTCCAATGATTTGAACTACTAACTGGATTAAGATAGTCTCTTTTAGTTGCGGAATTGTCCTGTTTGAAAGGAAAGACCAGTTCATTGAATATAACATCCCTAGATATGTATATTCTACCAGAGCCTTTATCTAAGCATATGTACCCTTTATGATGAGCGCTGTGTCCTAGAAACACACATTCCTTTGACCTAGGATCTAACTTACTCCTTGAAAACAACCTGAGTAATGGAAAACAAGAGCAGCCAAAAATTTTAAATGAGTCATAACTAGTCTTCTTTCCCAAGAGGATCTCAACAGGGATGTGAAATTTTAAAGGCTTGGAGGGTAAGTGATTGATTAAGATGACGGCCTCATGAAAAGCATAGGGCCAAAAGCTAGTGGGAACACCACTGTGATTAAGTAGGGACATTCCTACTTCAACTACATGTCGATTTTTGCGTTCTACTCTTCCATTCTGTTGAGGGTGTAGGGACAAGATACTTCATGATGTATGCCTACACCCTTGAACCAATCATGTAAGGGTCTAAATTCCCCTCCCCAATCTGATCTGACAATTTTAATAGTGGAAGCAAACTGGACTTTGACTAGGTTGTAAAACTGTTGAAAGGCAGAAAAGGCTTGGTCCTTGGTTTTTAGGAAGTAAATCCAAGTATATCTTGAGAAGTCATCAATCAAAAGCATAAAGTAACGCATGCCATTCACAGAGTTCACGAGAGCAGGTCCCAAATATCAACATGTAGTAGTTCAAACAATTTGGAGGCTCTATGCTGAGACAAATTAAAAGGCAGTCTATGATGTTTGGACTCAACACAAGCAACACAGAAATCACATTCATTAGCTTCAGACAAACGAAAATTACAAGAGTCAGACAACTTAGATAGTACCTCACGACTAGGATGACCCAGTCGGGCATGCCACAAGTTGGCTTGATTCACAATTTCAGCAGAAAAAATAAAGGCTCAACAAAATCACAAGGAATAGAAACAGACGATTTAAAAACAGGTGACAGAGAATGAACCCCAGATTGGTGATGATGTGAAGCGATGGATCTGGAGAATGAAGCGTTTGGAAGCTTGTACAAGCCTTGTTCAAGCGTCCCGCATAGGAGTGTTTGGAGCGTTCTCCGATCCTTGACAATCACAGAAGAAGAGTCAAATTCAACTAGCACATCATTGTCAGAACAAAGTTTGGAGACACTTAGGAGATTTTTTGACATAAAAGGCGTATGAAGAAGGTGCTTGAGGATCAAAGGCTTAGGATTATCAGTGAGGTGTTTGTACCCTAAGTGTTGAATCGCAACAGTGTTTCCATTACCCACTGTTACACAAGACGTACCTTGATAAGGAACCGGAGAGCTCAAATCAGCAAGCGTTGGAGTCATGTGATGCGTGGCCCCTGAGTCAATCACCCAGTCCGAGAGAGAAGAACCATTGTTAGGGTTTGATTGAGGTTCAGAGGAGGAAGAAGCCGACACATTTTGCGCACATAGAAGTGGGTCGAAAGTGATATGACCCGGATCCATTTGACCCGATACCTTTGACATGTGGGCTTGGGCCTGAAAATTTGGGTTTAAAAGAGAATAACACTGGGCCGCAGTGTGGCCCAGCTTAGAACATAGTTGACACCTGGGTTTGAATTTGTGCCCATTAGACCTTGGACCTTTCGGGCTAGGATTGGACGGTGACCATGGTTAGGGCTTCGGCCCAATAACCCTGGCTGCAAGTAGAATCCATTCGTACGAGGGTTCTGTAGCCATGGCCGAGCTCCTTGTTGCCGGCCATGTGTGTTGAACTTTTGGCTGTCGAACTTCTGTTGCTGAGGATGGAAATTCCTTTGGCCAAGGGAAAGAGAACTGAACTGTGCTTGTGGGATTGAAATCGTTTCAGCTATGTGTCTCTTTTCTAGACGGTGCTCGAAGGAGATCAGCATAGACTGTATCTCCTCTAAGCTGGGTTGGTCGGAGTGATGATAGATGGCAGTAACAAAGGAATCATACTCTGCTGGGAGTCCCTCTAGCATGTAGCCTAGTTGATCTCGATAGGAGACGGGTTCTCCAATAGCTGCCAAACGATCGGTAATGGACTTCAGTTGAGCCAAATACTGCATAATCGTATTCCCGCCTTTGGTAAGTTGTTGCAGCTGTGACCGGAGAGTCATCACTCTGGCCATCATGGATGACTCGTATCTCCTTTGTAACGATGTCCAGATCTCGTACGCTGTCGTGAGACCGACAATATGAGCAAGGGGTTCTGGAGACAAGAAGGCGTAGAACCAGCTCATAACTAGGCGATTTGCCCTGTTCCACGCCTGAAACTCCGGGTTCTTCACCCTGTGTTCTTCATCTAGAAACTCTGGAGGTTTTGAGGCTTCTCCCGTTAGATACTCATCCAAGCCATTAGCATAAACTATGTTGAGCAGCTGATTCTTCCATACCATGAAGTTTCCATCCTCGAGCTTGATGTTGAAAGAAGGGTTGATAGTGGAGTTGGAAATCTGGGTTGCAGATTGTTGAGAGGAGGGGCTTACACGAGTTGCTGACGCAGAAAGGGTTTCTCTACTTTCTTGTGGCTGATTTGAATCGCTTGAAGCCATAGCGAGTAAGTGATAGAAAGAGTAGAAAGACTTATGAACTGGAAGAGTAGAAGGCGAGACTTATATGAAAGAAGGCTCTGATACCATGATAGAATAGAAGGTAGGAAGGAGAGAGAGGAAGAAATAGCCTTCAAGAATACCCTCTTCTATATATCTTTATAGATTACATTGTTCTTTATATATATACACAATACAATGGCAAAATAAAGGATAAATACAGCTGTAGCAACGCAGGAGAGACAACCTCCCACACCCATGACAGAGCAGTACAAAGAGAGTGGAGCATAAAGTATATACAAAGAAGTGGAGAGGGTGAGCCAGATGTATGCACGCCAATATCAGGAGAGAGCTGATCCTCTAAGGTGTATCTCAGTGGATTCATTTGATTGTTCAACAAATAGAAATTAGATTATTTGTTTATTATTTTGTGTGTGTTAGGCAAGGATAATATTAATAATAGATACCAATACTCATCACGGAGAAGTTGCTCTTACCAGCTTTTGATGAAGCTTCTATCTCCTGCTTCTCGTTCGTCTGGATTCTTTACAGCAGTTTGCGGCTTCCAATAACAGAGACATGCACAACAACGTTGCTCCGGATCTCCATGATGCATATTACCTGTTTGACAAAGCATATCGAAATCAACAGCCCTACGCAACTTATGGTGCCTTTTTTCCCATAAAAAAGCTAAGAAAACTCTGATTGCTTCTTCTTATTCACCTGGACGAGGGATATGACTTTTTGATTTCATGATGGTAATTTCAGTACCAATATGTAGCTTAGCAAGATGTAGTCACTTATGTGTTCTAAAGCTATATCTTTCACTTAACTATAAGGGCAAATGCATGTGGGAGAAGGAACTTTCCGGTTCACTGGAACCAACTATTGCTTAGTTTCTCCACCAATCTTAGTAGCATCAGATTCTACAATAATGTTATTGGAAAATAAATATATATATATTGTGATGTAAGCTTGTAGGATTCCATGATGCAAGTTGCCCCCACCTAGGAAACCCACGTCATCCTTACCGTGAAATTCTACCTTTCCCATTAGCAAATGACCTTAGTATAGTTCGTTTAATACGAAATTGACACATTTGAAGACACGAACATGACAATAAACCCAAATTGGCACCCCTAATTTTAAGTTTGCTGGCTATTCATTTGAGTTGGCTTATAAGTTATAAGCTAGCTTTTAGATAAATTAAACTAGTGGTCCCTCGATCATTTGGGAATTCTCAGTCTAATCCTAGGACTTTAACTTTCGGAAATCAAGTCTTTGAACTAATGAAAACGAATCGATATTTCACGCACTATCTAAACCCTAGTGAAAATTAAGGCAAAAATGAGGAGAAAAGCCATTTAATTGATAATCTCCAAACAGCTAGAGGAGCTAGCATCAGTACAGTTGCCCCATTTCAAAAATTTATTCCAATCGAATTGGTTCCTTTGAAAAGCTTTTTAATACAAGCTTGTGAGCCCTTCCTCACGGACTACAATTATATTCTTTTATCGATGGAACAAACTTATAAAATAATTATAAACCACAAGAAATGATAAGAATAAAATCATCAAGTTCGTGGTCCTAATTCTCTATGGAGATGGGTAAAAAATGAAAGGCATGTTTATGCTAATTCTCTGTGAAGCGACAACGATTTTGGACATGTGCCAAGTTGAGATTCACGAGCATGACAAGACTGAGAGGAATTCTAATGACAAGTCCAAGAACTTATTTATAATTTTCTTGACAACACAAGTAATGGCCAAACAAATTTATTTGAATATAACGATCCAAAATCTTTAAAGAATTAAATATATGTAATAATATTTATTATTAATTATAACATGTTTACTTAAATTTTAAAAATTTTAGCAATTAAATATTCTGATAATAATATAAAAAATCAGTATTTAAAACTGATGAAGCCAAAGGATACATATATAGTTAATTATTTTAACATTGTTAACTTTTAGGAGCTAACTTATATATTGTATAATTCAAGAGATAAATAAGATAAAGAAGAAAGTTCAAGAGGCCTAACTAATTTTTGCCTAAAATTATTTTCTATTTTTCACATTTATTTTTTCTCTATTTTCACTTATTTTTTAAAAAAGCCCGTGAAATCTATATAATAAAATAAAAAATTAAGTTATAATTTTGAATTTTAAATTTAGGATATGAAATCTTTATTTTATTTTTATTTATCCACAATATAATAGAGAATATAATATTTCAAATATGAATTAAAAAGGAAAAGAAGGCCATGTTTCCTAATTCTCTCACTGTATATTTGTCGTTTTATTATTAATTTAATATAAATTTCAATGTTGAAGAAAATTATGTTGTAAATTTTAAATAAAATGAGTAAAGAAAATGATTAACCATAGTTTTAGTAAGCATAAAACGATCAAGAGGGTCCTCCTCAAGATTAAACAAATAGTCAAATATTAGATAAAATCAGTTCAAGTATACTTTTTAAAAAAATGTTAAAACTCAATATATGTTTTGATGATTGGATAGAAGTTATATATAGACAACAAAACTTCATCTCAAAGCCAATCAGAAGGGCGAGAAGGAGGAGGAAATAATAATCAAAACAGGGGTTAGTGGAGATTAAAGTAAAAAGTAAAGGATTCACCAATTAAAATAAGAGAATTACATGATTTTTTATTCTTCTATACCCTAAAATAGTATACGGGTAATTTAATTGATACACAATTAAGTTCAAATCTTTTATTAATTATTATTTTTTTATTTGTAACATTTAAAAAGATTTATAAGATTAAATATTTATATTATTTGAAAAACATTTTATGACCTAAAAATAATTATAAGTTACAATTAAAGTTTTTTCAATTGCATTAAAGCCAAAATTAGAACTGAGACTTGTCCTGAAATCGAGAATGCCTGGAACCAAGACTAGACCGACTTCTATAGTTCTGGTCTTGGTACTTGATTTTCGTGAATATCCGGTGAGAGTCAATTTTCATCCATTCTAGTTCATGGACCATGAATAAGGCTCTATGGTGTAGCTGTATGCGGTTTGAAGTAAATAGAATATGATTACTCTAAAATATTAAAGAGTAGTACTCGTTGGCAAATATTATTGTTAAATAATAAAAAAA
Source organism: Thlaspi arvense (assembly GCA_911865555.2). NCBI lineage: Eukaryota > Viridiplantae > Streptophyta > Magnoliopsida > Brassicales > Brassicaceae > Thlaspi > Thlaspi arvense. Next base: position 20,258 of record CAJVSB020000103.1, read on the forward strand.
AAAAAAACTAATAGTACTCAATTATACGTGGCTCTTGCATGTGTCTCCATTTCCTTGTGTTCAAATTCAAATATTTTGGTTTTTATATCATTAATTTTTCTATCTCATCCAGTTTTCAATTAGTGTTGTTGTAGGCCACATCTGTAATAAGTCCCATGTTATGTTGCCAATTTCTCTGACCAGAATAATAATTGTAAGTTAACCCTTATAACATTTTACCTGTACGTACTACAAACTACTGAGAAACCAATCCTTCTCTAACTATATAACAACTATTTATTCCTTCCATGTTAACGTAATTTCAAATTTATAATTATATTAAAGTGATAATTTTTGGGCAACTTAGTATGTGACGGTTCATTCATGTCGACAAAAGATTGGGAACCATCTTTCAAGCAGACAAAAAAACAAAAAATGTAACTTGTTGATGAGTATGAAAAGGATAGAATGAGATTTTTATTTTTATTTTTAAAAAAATATGATTATATATGAAATATATCTCCATATACACATACATATATATATGTGTGTGTGTATAGAGAGAGATTGAGAGGTGTGTGTGTGTGAGTGAAATTTTATATCTTAAAACACTTCACATATTTTGGCAACATGTGCCAAATTCTTTAAAGTCGTAAATAGTTTAGAAACCTCTTTTCAATTCACAAAAGTTATTTTAAAATATAAATGAAAAGGCAAAAATTTTATTAAACAAGCCCAGGCAATGCATTATACCAAGAATTGGGCTCCGATATTCAAATTTTGCTATCCGATTTTTGTTTTTGGGATAATAAAGAAACAATCAACACTAATAAAAACTTTCAAGTCAAAACTAATGAAATTAATCTCTAACACACGCTACTCGCAACTGATAATGGGGGACATTTGTGGCCCATTTGGGCATCAACGTAGAGCTTCTTACTAGTTTGCTCTTCAGGTTAGGCCTCAAGTGGATTTGTTTGGCTTTAGTTGTGGGTGGTATTGCTCTTTTGATTGTTTTTCCCAGACCAAAAGAAAAACAGGTTTGAAATTGAATATCTAATTGACGGGGACGCATGCAGTGATAGAATGTGTTACTGCCTTATTGGATGGAAGAGCGAGTAAGCAAGCAAAGAGTTGCTGCCTTCTCTTGCTAACACTCAAGCTCGACAATGTAATCAAGTACTAAATCTAAATTTGCTTTTCTTAGATCTACTTTATTTAACTTAATTTTTATTAAACTCATTTTTCTTAAATCTACTTAAATAAGGAATAAAACGAGTCTTAAACGAGTTTCAAACCATCTTTTGTTTGTAAGTAAGAGTGAATGTAAACACAACCAAACAAAACTCTTCAATTATCCACCGGGGCTAACCTCAGCCTCCTTTGCCACTGGTGTTGCTTCAACCTGCAAACCAAGAATAGGAACCATATGGAGAACGCCACATATACGGGAGAGGATTAAGTTTTTCATTATAAATTTATGCACATAACTTTGCGTTTTGTGGTCATTTTGCAAGCAGTGGCATTAGCCGTTTGTACTTTCCATTGAAGTACAAGTGTACTCGAATCGAAGAAGAGAAGGGATACATGCCTTTTAGGGTTAAAGCACGATGGGTCAAAGTGTAATTTATTCATACCTTTCCAATATAAAATGATTACATAAATTAAAATTTAAGCCCATAAGTGAATAATATCATGACAAGAATCAAATATCACACATGGAGTACTTATTTAGAACAAGATAAATCAAGCAAATATGTTTTGGCAAACGGCAGTTTTTTACATAACTCCTCTTTGTCAGGATCAATCAGAGGCAAAATTCGCAAAGCCAGCAGCAGCAGAGAAAATAGAGGCTGTACCAAGCAATTAATTAAGAATATAGTTAGTAAAATATACTTACGGATTAAAACAATATCAAATTTTGCTGCATATTCTATCATATAAAAGACAAGTATTATGCTAAATTTCATGTTTAGGATTCGAAACTCTCTATAACAGTGCGATAATTAGCCGTGGTCATTGTTAGATGAGGAGGAAGTGCTTATTTAATACATTTTCTATTTTATTCTTAATAAATGCTTTTACCACATAAAACTGACCAAAAATATCTCTTAATTTTCACCCCCAACCCCATAATTTATAATAAATATGTAAAAAATAATGTACAGTTCCATAATTTTGATCTAGATGAAAAGAAACCTTGTTATCCATTTTGCTTCATTTGATATATTAGCTAAACAAAAAATACAAACGAAAATTTGAATTTATTTATGCTAGTAGTAAATTACTGTTATATTATCAATTTTAAATATGGAAATTGTACTTTTATTTAAAATTTGAAATGAAAGCAGAAGAAACATGATTTTACAAATAGAGAGTAATTTTTTTGAGACCAAAAATGGATTTTTTGTTTTGTTTTTTTTTTTTTTTTTTTTGGGTAAGCATACAAAAATTAATGTTGTGCTAGAATCAATTATAAAAGAATAATTACTCTCACCATTTTTTGAAGAAGCTTTTATCGTCCTTGTTTCCTCTCTGGGAGACAACTGGTACACCACACTTTCCTAAACATCTACGCACACACGACAGACCATGATGATGATCATCTGTTCGAGAAAACCAAATTAAAACCAATAATCAGCTTCCCAGCAACGTGAAATTAATTTAGAAAACACAAAATAAAAAACAGCAATAACAACCACAAGCTAATGGAGTTTCTTTCCCATGATCATGATGCCCCTCTGAGTGTCGCATTTTCAGATGACAACAGCGCCAAAACCTTATTTAGCTTTACCCGTGGTTTGCTCTAATGCTTTCTTAAACTTCAGCTACCATTCTCTCCATATATAGGCAGATGCAGTAGGTGAAAGGAATTTTGAGAAGGGGGTGCCTAGCTTCCCCTCAAAGGGAATTAAAGACAGCTAATGTTATAGGTTCTCCACCACCTTTATAGCATCTGATTCCATTCGCTATGTTTTTGCCCAAAAGAAGAGAAATTTGATGTAAGATTACCAAGAATCTTCGACGTAATTGGCCCACAATCTGAAAATTATCCTATATAGACCGTGGTATACAAGTATAATCCGGGGCTGTTGTGTTTTATAAAATGTAATTCGTGTCTTGTAGATTAAATTGCCACAACTCGAGCCCAGTTACAAGCCTCTTTTGCTTCAAGCTTTTCAGCGAAAATTAAATTAAGTCACCCTATTCAAAACTTTGCATGAAAATTATGTTGGAAATTTTTAAGTGGATTATTGTTAATTATATAATTTATTTTTGAAAAGTAGACTGACCTAATCCCTTGTACTTAATGATCTATTATTTAGGTTCCCCTTGTACTTAATGATCTATTATTTTGGTTGTACACACTTTGTTGGATTGATGTTTAACTATAAGGACCCGAGAGCTACTGGCTTGAATAATTTGTTGAGCCTGAACCATTGTTCCAAAATGTTTAAGTCCAGATTGTTCAGTAGTAGTCTCTAATATCTTATATACTATATCATATTACTCTTAAAAAGATACGATATCACAATCTTCTCCACTAAACAATCTATATTCATATCCAAACAGAAAAGGTCCAAAAATCATTTGGTTTTGATATCATTTGTAATGACCTGAGAGCTACTGGCCTGAATAACTTGTTGAGCCTGAATCACTGGCTCAAAATGCTTAAACCCAAGTTATTTAATAATAGTTTCAAGTCTCTTATATGCCATGTCAGATTACTCTTAGAAACTAATGTATAACGGAATGTCACAATCTCCTTCACTTAACACTTGACGTCCTCGTCAAATCTAAAATCTATATTTGTATCCAAACAGAACAGGTCCAAAGATCGTTTTTGCTCTGATACCATTCTGTAATAACCCAGCCTATTGGTAAATATTGCTCGCTTTGGGCCAAGACTCTCACAATTTTAAAATGCGTCTACTAGGTACTGAAACATGTATATTTATAAACCCAGCATCTTTCATGCATTTTGTCGACGTGAGATTTGCCTAAGGTGTTACAACCATCCCCCATTTGGGACTTAGTATCATCGCTGAGATTTGCCTCACCACCGTTCAAGGTTGCACGCGGAGTGGCTTGATACCAATTTTGCCACGACCCAAAAAAATAAAGCCATGACCAGTGCTAGGATTATAATAAATTCCAACCCCACAAGCCTAACATATAATCTCAACACATAACTGAACTGAAATGTCATAGAAAATCAGAAACAGACAAAATCCACATTTCAATCAAACTGCCAATATAACCGTATGAACCTGTCTGTAGTCAAATGAGCTATTTATAGAATCCAAAAATACAAATATAATAAAATTGAAATGACTAACTTTTTTAACTAAAAACACAAATAGTAGAAATAAAGAGACTTTTCCTAAGCATTAAAATTCAGCCGAAAACTAAGCTCTAAATCTGGAAAAAAAAATTAATTGGTGAATCCATAGACCCAGTAAATAATAACATGCATTTACGAGAACAAGGGACATGTATAACATGTAATTTAGAAAATTTTATGGTATATCAAATCATTTACAGAAACTAGAAAATTTATAGTGTAACAAATTTTTTACAGATATCAGAAACTTTATATATAATAACTCATTTTCATATATCAGAAACTTTATAATATAACAAGCCATTTCCATATATCAAAAACTTTATAATATAATAAATCATTTTCATATATTAGAAATCAGAATTTTAGAGAGCTCAAAATACACAACAGAATATAAGGTGACCTCATAATCAGTCAATAACAGAAAGCAAAATGTGGCATCCTCGTATGCCCACGTACTCATGTAATCTGGAACAGAACATATAAGACAACCTCATAATCAGCCAATAATAGAATTAGCATCCTCGTATGCCCGTATACTCATGTAATCCAAAATAAAACATATATCAGAAATTAGGATAGCGACGCTCAATCTGCAGAAAATCAAGACGACGACATATCAGTCCGCTGATAAATAGGATATCAACAAACTAGTCTGCCGATAATTAGGATGACAACATATCAGTCTGTTGATAATTAGGACGGTGATAGACAGTTAGCCAGTAAACAGGATGGCGACACACAGTCAGCTAGAATGCATGTATATAAGTCAAGGTAACTAGGCTAATGCCTACGGCCAATAGCTACAGTGTTCTAAAATTCGAAAACTCCTTTAAAGCATTTTTTTTCATAAATATTAGAACAGTTTAACAGAACTTTCTATTTTTCAAAATAAACGGAAACCATTTAACAAAATTTTCCAGAATTAACCAAAAAACCGTTTAACATTATTTTCCATGTATAAAGTTAAACATAATTAACAAATATTCCTTTCCAAACAAATTAAAAAATTTCATACATGTCCCTTGTTTTACTTTTATAACAAAATTTAATCAAACTTTTTTTAAAAAATATATATCATTTAAAATCAGAGTTTATAACAAATATGGAAAATTATAAATACTCATAAATGCATATTATTACTCACGGAACAAATAAGAATCGAGTGGTCAAATCTCCTGCGATGTAGGAGCTCGACCAAAATCGTATAAAAAATCTAAACAATTAAATATCGTATTTCAGTTTGCTAATACATATAAAATCAAATAAACATAATTTCCTTGATTAACACCGAATCATATCTCTAGATTTTCATTCCTAAAACTCATATTAGGCTATTAAAGCCTTGAACCGATCAAATAAGTCATGAACCAAGCCTTAAAGTCTTGAACCGAACTCATAAAGCATAAAACCGGTTTATTTCACCTATAAATTAATCATATTAAACCAGCCTAGAACCATTTATTAAAGTGTTGAACCGGCCATGATTTAACCTCTAATACACTGAACCGGCCTTGAACTAGTTGGTTTAAATGTTTATCTAATTAATTTGGCCCTGGACTAGAAGTAAACTAGTTGCAAAGTTATTGAAATGGTTGGTTTTCTATTTTGTCTCCTATATATTTATTTATTTTTATTTTATTGTTATTATTATTATTATTTATTATATATTTTCTATTTGTTTGAAGCCCAGCCCTACTATTGGCTTAGGTCAAGCCCATCTAGGAACTCAGATCAATTAATATGACCTGGCTCAGCCCAAATCAAGGCATGTTAAGTTTAAGCCCAATTCCCTTAAACCCAAAACTCCTTCAGCCCAGGCCCAATTCTAACTTTGGTCCATTATATTATTATTATTATGATTATTATTATTGTTTTTTATTTTATTTATTTTTTTTGGAGACCTGGTTCGTAATCGGATCTCTAACTCGAGTCCCCCCTTCCAAACCCGATCTTTCCCTCCAAGAAAGGGAACAAGATTCTTACCTGTACTATCTTGCCAAGATTTCGCACTAGAAATCTGTAAATTGCAAGTTGAGATGGACACATTGAAATGAGGAAGACTGATTGTTGTCGAAGCTTTGCTATACTATGGCTGTTTGAGCTTGCAAGAACCTCAGTTATGGCGAATGACTGATGCACAGAATTGAGGAAGACGACGCACACAAAGGGGTTTTATGGATTAATTAGTTTAGGATTTTGATTCCATGAGCGTCAAATTGCACCTATATATACTTAATTTAGAACTAAATCTTATAGATTCCTGTGATGAACAAGATTTGGAAATTTGGGTTTTCAAAAGAAACAGGATGATTAGATATTTAGGATCTTGAAATTCAGTCCCTGATATTTTGATTTTTTGTCGATTGGATCCCTGCAAGTTCTAATTATTTTGATTCAGATCCCAAAAGTTTCAATTTCATCAAATGGGTCTTCTAACCTTTTAATTTGACACCCAAAATTTTTGTATTTTTCAATCAAGTCCCTATATTGTTGAAATTATAGAATCACCCCTAAATTAGGGGTATTATAGATTTACTCCCTTTAAAAAAAAATTCGGTCCCCATATTTTAACAAAACAAATCAACAGTTAGCTTCATGTCTCTAGCCATTCTATCAAGAATCTGTAATGCCCCTTATATAAAGCCTCGCAATATATCATCTAGATACTTGCCTAGTAACTATTTTGTAAGCCATTCCTATAAGTGGTAAGTACCGACTCCTATATAACACAAATCCTCATTACATCTGTGTATTTTCAATTTAATCAAACAGGACTTATATTTGTATTTAGATAGGCTTCCTAGCAAGGGTGGCCACAAAAAGGTCTCCTCAATATAGCAAATAAAAACAAAAAAAAAATAAAAAAAATCAAGTGTCAAGGCATAAGTATATCCAGAGTGAGTGGACCTAGACTCACACAATGATTTATGTATAAAGCGGCACTCAATTCAACATGCCTGTCACTCCTACATTAGATACCTACGCATCTTACCTAGTCAAAGCATATATTTGGGCTTGACTTCTCTTGGTCTGGCCATGTCCTCTATTTCCTGAACCTGCTCCTTGAGTTCGAGTGGGCTAATATGGAAATAACAAAGCTATTTGCTTTGGTTGTCCAGTCTCTGATTGTCATCTCTTTGTATCAGTGGATAGTTCTTGAGTCTATGCCAAAATTTACCACATCAGTAACAAGCTACAATCTCCATACGACACTGTCACTAATGACTCCTCCCACAAATACGACAAGGCTGGCAACTTGACGCCGCAGTGCGGATCTATACTGCTCTGACTGCATCACACTCCCCTTTTCTGAAATCGGAGCCGATATGGCTGTAGACAATAATCCATAATGTGTAGGTTCGGTTTGCCAGTTATGCTGAGATCCCGGAAACCTTGATTCATTATACGAACCTTGACCACCACCATATGATCTTGAGGTCTTGATCTTTTTACTTGTTTTCTTAAATGTATTTTGCTCCAAATCTCTAACATCAATCGCTTGAGCCACATCCACTACCTCGGCATACGTGTATTTTTTCATCTGTGAAGCTAATGCTTGGAATAGGGTTACCACCAATCCTCTAATGAACCTCTTGGCCTTTATATTCTCATGCGCTACCAAATGCAGAGTATGCTGGGACATATGATTAAAACAAGCATCATACTTTGGAATAGTTATATCAGATGTTTGTCAAAGGTACTTGAACTCTGCTACCAATTGATTCCTCTTTTTTGCTGATAAAAATCTGTCCATGAATGTATTAACAAACTCTTCCCAACTCATTGGTGCTACCTCCTTTGGTCTTCTAGATATATTGGTCATATACCAGGACTGAGCCAAGTCATTTAGTCTGCTTACAGCTAATTCCACGCACCTTGGACTACAGCATTTCATCTCTTCGAATATGACCTCCATTGAATCTATAAAGTGCTATGAATCCTCCGTAGACCCCTTTCCAAAAAAGGTAGGTGGCTTAAATCTGAAAAAGTCTTGAACCTAGTTCTCAAGGACATCCTCCCGTTAATATTGTCACGACCCAAAACTAGGGGGCACGTGACTGGCACTAGGTGGGCTTACTTGCCCTAGTTAGCTTCAGGAAAACGCTATTGAAATAATTCTAAGTGTGAAATTTTATAAAAATTTCGGCAGAGTCTCCCCTAAAAGTTAGATATGAACCAAAATTTTGACCTATGAAAAACATAATTTATAAATCCTAACAGTGACCCGAAGCAGTTAATAGCTAATAAAAGTGAGGTCTAACAATTCCTAACATATACTTCTGTTTACAATTACAGTTTATCAACATATATGTTTGCAAGAAAACTAGCAACTAACTAAATGAAATCACTAATAATACAATGAGCACGCTAACTAAGACTGCAGGGAAATAGGATCCTGCCTGTGGATAAATGGAGCAACTCTACAAAATTTGCTAACTTTAAATTATTACTGTAAGAGCAATACAACAGTAACAAAATATCTACGCCAAGCACATACACAAGCATGGGGCTCATTGATTAAGAAACTTCTCTAACAGCAAACGAGACTGAACCTGGATGGGGGAAAATAAAAAGGGTGAGCTAGCGTTCAGTGAGTCATAATATGCAAATCCAAGTTTTAGAAACCATAAGAAATACAAAGGTTTAGTTAATTCACTTCCTCGACGACATCTGTAATATTAACCGAAATCATCACCATAACATCTCATATATATATATATATATATCATCAAGTACATAAATGCAATCCAAGGCAAATACAGATAAATACGAGACCGAGTTACCGTAAGCAGGAATTACAGGTGGGAATTACAGGCGAGAATACAACCATCATCCTTGCTTACCACCATCCCCGTGGTATCTAAATTTTAACAGAATCACATCACCATAGTCAATATACGTATCAATCATCTCATCATCAAAATCATTTCATTCAGTTCAAATTTCATTTTCACATCATAGTTACACACACACATAAGCACATGCATTCATTCTCTTGTCAGACAACTAATAATGCATAAAAAAACAGAAAACTAGAAATCTCGTAAATTTTACAGAAATTCATGGAAACACATATTATAACTCACATCCCTTTTAAACCTTCATTTTAGAACACATTTAAGCTATTTCACAAAAAGGTAGGGGTGAGCACGGGCGGGTTTGGGTGGGTTGATGTTAAAAAATTAACCCGACCCGACAAGGGCGGGTGACAAAAAAGTAAAATTGAACTTATCTAATTATCAATACAAATTGTGCAGTTCGGCTTGATTAAATGCGGCGGATTGGCGGGTTAATGTATTAGATTAATTAGCACCAATTTCAAAAATAGAAACCAATAATCTAGCACTTTTGTATTCATAGGTTATGATAGGCTCAAAATATACTCTAACAATGCACATTTTAGCAAGCAGGAGGATTTCCTTTGCCAACATTAAAATAGAAACTAATAAAAATGCAAGGCTTTTGTGCACAAATAAAAAAATTGCAAATGGTATGGCAATTGCAGAGTCATAGCTTGATTCCTAGCAAGCCATCCAAACTTCAGGTATAAAGCTCAATCATTTAAGCTTAGTAATATTGTGAATAACTGCCAAAAGAAAGATTGCCTTCAATATATCTAACACTTAACTCACACTATATTTTAGTTATGCAAGTAATAATAACTACTGAAAGAGTGCATTTTCATTGGACCTACAAACTTGCCACTCTCAGAAAACCATTTACTGAATAAAGAATATGCATTAACTTCAACTAGTTGGCATTGTGGGTATCTGATCTCATAAAAGAGTAAATAAAAAGAAAGAAAAAATTCTGTCAAGGGAGATCAACAATACAATTCAGGAAAAAAAAAAAAAACTACTTAACTAGCATTTTAAAGAAAAACTTGGAGCTAAAGAGTATGGATAGTTTTTGAGCCAATGCCTTGCATAAAGATGTCTTACCTGTCCCAGGAGGTCCATGTAGAAGAATGATGCTGTAAATGATGTAAAAGGATCAGCAAAGAATTTCCCTTGCCAGAGTTAAAAATAAAGAATTCCAGTCTTGACAAATTTTCAACTTTCAGAGTTTAGATTTATTCTGAAAATTTTTGATCAATAGCACAAACAATTCAATAAAAGAAAAAGGAATCATAATTGCTAGTGCAAAAGCAACTATGGGAAACATTAACAGGTGACTGCTTCAGTGTGCAATTTGATCTGGTTAAACATAATCAGTGTATTAAACTTTGTATGTGGAAGTACAACTCATATTCACAGCATCATGACTCACTATCACATAGCAATTGGAAAATATTTTAATTCTTGTCACGCAATACAGGCAGACATGGACAGGATTTAACTATCTTATGGTACATTTTGTAAGTTAGATGCCATCAAGAAGAGCAAGCAAACACAAGATAACAACAAATCACTAGGTTAAAAGTGAGATGCTAATTTTGATGGATGAAAAAAGAGTGAACTACAGAACTCTTTATATGCAGTTGCAATGATCATTTTTCTTTCTAAAAGGTTCAACACTTTGAATAGATGTAAGGGCTTATATATAGAGAAGCAAGCAAAATTAATATCCTTTCATTGTAATGTGTGCATCAAATGAATCAAAATAATGCTGAACGAAATATCTATTCATGCTATAAACATTTGAAATCTTATGAGCAAATAATTCCTGATATAACAGATATTATTTAACTTTACTCTGTGGTTGGTCCAATTTTCTACAAGTACCTTCATCTCCTTTTCTTTGATCTTGCTTAATCTCCTTTTCTTTCTCCTCATCTTTATCACCTGCAAAAGTTTCAAGCTCATCAAGCCAGAACTAACTTCTTCTTCTCTCGTAGCACTAGTTTATCACATTCAATAAGAAGAAAACATATACATCTTTATTCTCACTCAGTTATTAGAAGAACTACTTACAGCTAATAATTCATCCAGACCTTCTATCAACTACATGTCATCTGTAATATATCAAAACCAGAAACATTTAAGTCAAAAACAAGATAAAAATGTAATTTTTCAAAGCAAACCTATCAGGATTTGCTACATTTCCAGCTGTTGTAAGTCTAGCCGACTGTTTAGCCTGCTTTCAAATGTTCCAGTATTGAATATATAGGCCATATACTGCAAAATTAAGACTTGCAAAACCAGCACTCAGTCACAAAGACATAAAAATCTGATGTTTAGCTTACATCCAAATAAGAGAAAGAAAACATATAAAATATTAGAAATATAGATAACCAAGTACAACTATTATCTCAAAATACAGTTCCAGAACTCCTAAACTTCTACAACCTCAATAGCAATTCTTGATTCTTCATTCCCAAGCAGGTCAACTTCAAATCAAAGCACCTAATAAGTCATTGAGTAGCCCACAAAGTATTATATGTTAATAAGAGTTGTAAATTGATAAAAGAATTATGTAATTCTAAAATTGAATGAAATAATCACCTACCACTTCTTCAAAGGTTGAGTCATTCAATAGTAACTTGCGATTTGCTACTTGAAGCACCCGAATGAAATTCTAAAATTTAAACAAAGCTCAAGCTAATTATTTTATATTGATATAATAACAAATAACTAAGTAAAAACAGAATAATCAAAAAATTGAAAGAAAATAATGTTAAATTTACCTTGTATAATTTCCTCATACTTCTCAACTTCCTTAAAAGGCACTTCTTTCATAGATTCTTGAATATCAATTGTGCTTGAATTTTGCCTTAACCAATTCTGACAACATACAAGAGCCTCCACCATTTTAGGATTAAGAGAACTTCTATATGGATCAAGAATGCGGCCACTTGTACTAAAAGCTGACTCAGATGATACTGTAGAGACCGGAATAGCCAAAACATCTCTAGCTAATTGGGAGAGAACAGGAAACCCAGCTGCATTATCCTTCCACCATCTTAAAATATCAAATGAATGCACATCCTTTTCACACTTTTCTTCCAAATATTTAGCAAATTCAGACTTTGTCTCACATTCATCTTCCTCCAACTCTTTTGCAAATTGAAAAGCCAAAGATTTGCCTGTCTCCAAATTCTCATCCATATCAACATTAGCAACATTTTGATTTGATCTTGGAGACAAATTTTCACTACTTTGACAAGGATTACATTTTTGATAAAACTCAAACAAACGAACCAACACTTTTCTCACTTCTTCTTCCATGGCAGCAGATCTTATGATATCATTATTATAAACTTGGTTAAAACAAAACCTCACAAATTTCAATTTATAACGTGGATCCAAGACAGTGGCAACATATAAAAAATGTTCATCTTGTCCAAGTTTTCCCAATATTTTAAAAACTTTGACTGCATTTTCGATGCCATAAGACACACCTTGAAATCATTATATTTAGACAAAGTTTTCAATCTTGTGTGGACAGCCACCAATTCTTGCAAACACAGGTTAGAAGTAACATGTAATGAACCTGAAAATTGCAAGGTAACATCATAGAAAAGCTTCAAAAACTTTATAAAAAGATCTAGCAACATCCCAATCATTCTCAGTAGGTGGGCCAATGTATTTGCTATCCTTTCCTTTCCTCCTCTCTCGTGACTCTCATTTAGTTCATCATCTTCAAAAATCTGATCTCCATTACCTTCATCATCATCTTTGTCACCAAAAGCAAAGTATGTCCTATAACTTAAATCTTCCTCCTTGAGTCTCTCAACAGCTTTTTCAAACTTTATAGCTGTTTCAAGCATTAAATAGGTAGAATTCTACCTAGTCTCAATGTCAAGGTAAACTAGACTCTTACTTTCAATTTTTTTCAATTTCAGCATAGGTTCTAAAGGCTTCAAGTCTACTGGGAGATGAACGCACATATCTTACAGCATGTCGAATCTTAAGAACTGATTCATTTTGCTGCTTTAAACCATCTTTCACAATCAAGTTCAAAATATGTGCACAACATCTCAAATGAAGAAATTCATGATCCAAAAGTGTGGTTTTCCAACCCTTAGTGTTCTTTTTCAAATGATTGATTGCACTATCATTAGAACTTGCATTATCAACTGTTATTGTCAACAAATGGTCTATACTCCAATCCAACAAACAACTTTCAACCATTTTACCTATTGTCTTACCTTTGTGGTTAGGAATCACACAGAAACTCAAGATTCTCTTTTGCAGCTGTTGCGCGCCTAACACGCCTAATTAGCAAGTGCACCAGCCGTTACAAATAATAAAGTGATGAAGTAGAGTGTCGATCCCACGAGGACTGATTTTGATTAATTTGTAAATTTTGACCTAACTTAGGCGTTAATTGAGAGAAAAGTGAGTTTGTGAAAATTTAATAAAAAAGAAAATAAAATTTCTAACTAGTGAGGGAAATTAAGAGATTATGCAAGAAAGAGATATAAGTGAAAATATGCGAGAGACACCGTTGGGGAAGATGATTTCGCCAATACCACCTTAATTTTGCTTGATATTATGAATTAAAATAGAATCTAGGGTTGCTAAAATATATGAGATAGCAAGATTTCCAAAACTATTAACCTTCCTACCGGACCGGCTAATCTATCTTGAAAGTGAATATCTTCGTCGGTCTCTACCGAGCCCCGCCTAATTTACTCAATTTCAAAATGCATTAAGATTAGTGAAATTCCTTTTCAGTTAAGCATCCGACCGGACTACCTAAACAAACCACACAATAGAAATTAGGCATTCTACCGAACTACCCAATCTTAATTGTGTCAAACAATGCATTGACTCGTAATTGAAAATTATATTCAAAATTCAATTCAATTAAAATCAATAAATCCCACCTAGCCACTCCTACCGGACGATAACAAGGTTGAAAATATTAATTATAAACTGAATAGCATTAAGATTAGCAAAATTTGATCTCATTAATTCAGCTTTTCTTCAATGTTTCACAAAATCAGCTTTGCAAATAATCTGAAATTTCAACTTAATCCTTCTTGACATACCATACTAAGCTGAAAATCATAATATCTAGCAAACACCCTTAAGCTCACAAACTGAAAAAAAATTCAGAACCCTAGAATCAACAATTTCAATGCATATTATCAAGCAAAATCAAGTGGTAAAGCTACATCATTCCCCCAACAAAAGAAATCACCCCATCATGTTGCACAAAGCTTTAACAATACATTCAACATTCATCATGGGTTCATGCATTTTGAAATTGAAAACAAAATCAGAAATGTGCTGAAAGTGTTAACAGAAAACAAAGAGAGAAGCTAATTTGAAGGAAAATCTGTAGCTTGTTCTTCTAGTTCTCTTCTCCCTCTCTTCAGCTCCTCCCCTGTTGATTTTCGTGCCTCCCCTTGCTGCAATTTCGTGGCTCTTTTCTGTTGTATTTCGTGCCTCTCTAGCTGTAGAACCAGCTCCCAAAACTTCCTCCCTCAAGCTGTAACCTACTGCTGGAAAAAAACCCTCATGCTGTCTCCACTCGTATTCCCCCTGTGTGCTGTAATTTCGTGGCAGACCAAAACCGAGAAAACCCTTCTCCCTCAAGCTGAATAATCATTTTCTCACCCACTGCTGCCATCCTCTGCACAGCCCATGCTCAGCCCATGCCTAGACAGCAGCAACCCTTCCAAGCAATCATCAATCTTGTTGGTTTTTGATGGAATGGAGTGGTTCAGCTGGTTGGCTTTGAATTCCAACGGTCATGTATTGTTGCAAGAATTGCAACTCAGTTGGATCCCAAATTAGGGTTATGGACGTGGATCTGGATCCTCCATTCGGGTCATGAGTGCTTGCATTTGGATCTGCAAACTCTGATGTTGCTGTTGCTGCTGAATCTGCAAGTCTGTTTGTTTCTTCCAAAATTTCGGACATCTTACAAGCTGAATTGGACTGAGGCCAAAACATAAAAGTTGTAGAATTCGTTCTTATATTTCTAATGCCTTTTGAATCATCACAATCGGAATTTTCTAGCTCAAGTTATGAAATTTTTCTTCCAACACGCAGCTGTTAAAAATCTGCATAACTGCTCTGACTGCTGCAATTGTTTGCTAAATTTTGAGCAAAACATGAAAGTTGTGGAGCTTTTCCTGAGGTTTCCAAAACATCTTAAATCATCTTGATCTGAATTTTCTACCTCAAGTTATGTTGTTTTTTCTACAACTGAACTGGACCATGGAGTGAACTTCTGCAGAACTGAAAATTAAGCATAGGATGAGGCTTTTATCTGATATTTGGGCAGCTTACATTCTGGATTAAGTTGAGCCCCAAACATGAAAATTATAGCTTTTCTTCTTATCTTTCCAACGAGTCTTGAATCAGCTCAATCTGAATTTTTTACCTCAGGTTGTGATTCTTTCTCCAAAACAGCAGCAAGCAGTAAAACTGCTGCTGCTGCTTCAGTACTGATGAAGTTGTTCCTGAATTTTCGAGCATTCTATATTCTGAATTTGATCAAGGCTTGAACATGAAAATTGTAGAACTATTTTTCAGCTTTCCAAAACATCTTGAATCATCCCAATCCCAATTTTTGAGCTCAAGATATGAATTTTCTTCTCCAAGCTGCATTCTTCTAAAATCTGCTGCTACTCTTGCAAGCTGGCAACTTTTGTCCTTCAATTTCGAGAATCTTATGTGCAGAACTGGATTGAGATCAAAGCATAAAAATTTTAGCTTTCTCTCTTAGCTTTCCAATGCCTCAAGAATTACCTCAATCAGAATTTTGTAGCCAGAGTTATGACATTTTCTTCAAAACAGCAGCAAGCAATAAAACTGCTGCTGCTGCTGCTGCTGTTGCACTGATGCTGCACTGCTGCTGCTGCATTTTGGCTAATTTTCAAGGGCCTTCTGGGCTGAACTAGACTGAGGTCAAAACATAAAAATTGTAGATCATTTTCTTTCCTTTTCAAAACTTCTTGAATTGCCCCAATCCGAGTTTCCTAACTCCAGTTATGAAGATTTTTCTCTAGCCTACTGTTGTTACAACTCCACTTGCACATCAAAAATGCCATTTCCTTGAAATTAGGCTCCAATTAAGCTTGGATTGACCCAAAACCCTTCCTAGCAAATTTGTTAAGTCACAATGAACTCTATAAAAGGTTCAGGCTTGGTCTCCAAATCTCATTTTTTGATTTGACCCTCCAATGACCTAGTTTTCACTTGAAAAGTTGAAAACTTGACTTCACTTCATTTCAAGCAACAAATTCCCTTGAATTTACTCAAAATCACCTCATGCAACTTTATTAAGTTGGATTGGAATACATTAAAGCCTTGAAACTAGTTTCCATGCTCCACATTGCATTTTGACCTATTGAAGCCCAAATTGACCAAAGTGAGAAAACTTGAGATTTAACACAAAAATTTTCAATAAAGCTCAATTTTAATAAAAACTATTAATTTCACTCAAATTATGGGAGAATAAAGAAATCAAAAGAATTTAGGCATTTTGTATCCCATTTTAGCTTAAAGTAGTGAAAAATACTTGATAAATCCAATAAAATTTAACACAAAAGTATAATATAAATTGGATTTATCAGCAGCTTCCAACTATTATTAATCCAATGTGCAGTTACACACATATAATTTATATTTTGGATTGAAGTCCATGTATCAGTTGTAAGACAAATACGTTGTGACTTTAGAAGCTTTTTAAGCTTTTTCTTCTCATTAAAATACAGTTTCATGCAATCCCTAGCAACAGTGAAGCGACTTGGAGGGGTAAACTTAGGTTGTAAACTAGTTACAAACTTTTTAAACCCCTCACCTTCAACAATTCTGAAAGGAAGCTCATCAATAATAACCATCTCAATTAACGATGTTCTACCCTCTTCATAAGAATAACTCACAGCTTTAAGAGAGAAAAAAGAAGAGCCATCGCCTCCTTGTTTACCAAAAGTAAGAGTTTTTTGTTTTTCATCAATTTTCCTGTAAGGATATTTCTTGCATTGAAAGTTTAAATGGCTGATCATATTACCTGTCCCATGTAACTTTGGATGAGTCGCATAATCTTGACCACAATAATTACAAGCTGCCCTCGAGTTTCCATTTTCCTCAAACCTCTTAAAATGATCCCAAACCCATGAATTTTTCTTGCTTCCAATGGTTGTATCTTGTGTGTCATTGGATGGAGTCACTTTAATATGTGTAGCCCTTTTCCTTTTTCTACAAGTGTTAGGTTTCCAAGAAGTTGGATCTATAGGTGGCTTGGACTTTGTTTCATCAGCTACTAAATTATTTTTCTGATTTCTAACTACCTCCTATTCATTCTCCATTTATAAATCAAAAGAAAAAGACATGATAATATTGAGGTTCCAATATTTTGGCTACTTAGGAACTAGACATGATAATATTGAGGTTCAATCCAAAATTTAAAATTATTATACCATTAGGTAATTGCAAACATAGAAGTTAACACTTTACTTTCCCTCAAGAATCCTAGTCCTAAGTTAGCATAAGATTGTGATACATTTCCTCCTAAAATATTTAACATAAATATAATAAAACACGAAATAATACAAACCTAATATTCGTATATCACAATCTAAGAAAATAAGACTCGATCTCAACATTGTTTTCTCTGATGATGCATAAGCCATAAATTTTCCTCATTAAAATTAATCAAATGGAATAAAAATTTTCATCACACAATTTTATACAAACATAAGACACCAAACAGAACCAAATTCAAATTTTAGCCACCATCTTTGTTAGTACAAAAACTGCAGAGCATCAATTCTAATCTTCTTTGAAGTAGCAACTATAGGCTCATTAAGGAGATTTTGGACTTATATAATTAACAAAAATAATAATGCACAAGAAGCTTGATAAAATGAAAGCTGTTTCTTACACTGTCCACCACAACCACAACCACAGAACCACTTCGTATAAGGGTATCCACAAGACTCAAAGCTTGTTCACCACAATCTGGTTGGGATAGAAGCAAATTTTCAGTACTTACACAATGGTCTGAGCAAGTGCTGGATTAAGAGCATGCTCAGCATCCACAAAAACACAGTAACCTGAAACCAAGATGAGAATAAATAAATAAATTATTGAAGCTAAAATTTTTTCATCAATCAGAAGATACACAAGCTGGTGCCAAAATCATCATAAAGATAATTCCCAAAAACAATCAATAGGAAGATAATTATGAACTATAGTGCTACTAATGCCTCTACATGCTTCCATTTTTGTTCCATATACATTCTAGAGAACCAAAAACAATTAATAGAAAGATAATTATGAATTATAGTGCTACTAATGCCTCCACATGCTTCCATTTTTGTTCCATATATACATTCTAGAGAACCAAAAACTTGTATTCGATTGAATTCCATAGAAAATATGCTATTGCTTACCGAAATATGAAAGCATTTTCCCCACTTCTACAGATCCATTAAAAAGGACAAGTTATTCAGGACATATTCTTTCTGCCAAGCAAATTGATGATTGCAAGAAAATTGTGCTTATTTGATAAAGTTTTACCAATCACATATAGTTGTATGTTATAACACTTTCCTTGAAAGTGGTATTTCTCACCATTCTTACTTTGAGGAAAAACAGGTAACTAATAGAAACAAATGAATAAATAGAATCACATGGATTGGATGACTATGTCCATTAGAAACTTGAAAGGGCCCATCAATCACTTCATGACTTGAAAAATGAAATTCATTCATTTAATAGCAGAGACATCAGAACCTAAAAACTTATGCTGCAACCCCCTATGCATATCAAATTTACATAAAGAACACTGAATACATCGTAGACATGCAAAAGTGCATCACATGCACATTAGTTGAATTAGTCCTTTTATTCTCTAATGCCAAAGAGTCAAGATAGAGTATCCAAATTTGTAATGTTTTTAACAATATATTCCAAGAATGGGATAATAACAAAGATACAGGAATATCCATGAGCAGAATTTAAAAAAGGTAAAGCAAGGAAAACACAGAAATCCTACTGCTAAACAAAGCACTTGGACCATAAAAGGTAAGTTTCCAAATTACCAACTCATAAAATGGTTTTTCATTTTCTAGAATCTGATATACAACATACTTGGTCAATATGTCTGGTGATACAAATCTCTGACAGAAGCACAATGTAGAACAAATAAGCCTGGTGGTAAAAATAATATATAGCAATTTTTGCATCAGAACTTTTATTTAAAAAGTATATCAGATAAAGTGTATAAAGGGGAAAGGTACTTGTATTTGCATATCATGGCAAGAACATCCAATGCATGAAAGGGAAAGGCATTAGATATGTTATGATCAAGTCTGCATCAAATTTTCTTTTTTTAATTCCTAATCTTTTGTTTCCAGGAATAAAGTGACACATTATTGAACACTTACCTGGCCATGCTCACAATTGTTAAATGTATGAGTTATACACCCGGCACATGTCTGTCATTATTTATTAGCCAAATAAAAAGAAACATATTTTGATTGAATGCAGACACTTAATTTTTTTTTTACCTAAAATTAAAAAATATTTAGGAATCTGAATATTAAAGCGTGCTTTTCCTTAAATTCTTTATGCTTTACATGTCTCTTAATTATGAAACAATACTGTTAGTGCTTTTTCATCCAGAGAGTTGAACTTTAAATGCCTACTATAGAAAATCTTCCAGTGTGAACCTTGGGTTAATATGACATCTTTATACAACCAACACCTGTTATCTACAAAATGAGAAGCTAGTTAATATGGGAATCAAATGAGGGATCCACACAGTTTATGTTAGAAATCAATGGCGTAAAAGGAATCAAATCAATTCTTGTCAAGACTTAAGGTTATATTAAAGCTAGATGGTGCTAGTGAACCATGATTATATGGCTCAAAAACTTAGATCAGTAGGTTTTGAAACAATAAAATATATATGGTATGATTCTGAAGATTGAATGGCCTTTGAAAATGACACGCTATTATTGCTGGGAAATGGGAACTATTCAATTAACTCAAGTCTTAATGAAAGTGGATGAAGCATTTCGTTAGTGGGGATTAGGAAGAAGGGGTGGAAGTGTATATTATTGAGTAGGCAAATATTATCCTTATAGAGCATCTGTTTGTTGTTGTTCCCAGAATAGATTGCAGCAGAAATACTAATATACGTACACAGCATCTCGAAGAATCAACAGCATATGGGAAAGAAGTTTACCGGGGAGTATGGCTGTCGCGAGAGACGGAGAAGACCAGAATTTACGAGATGAGCAAGGCTTGAGAGCTCGGAATCGAAGCCGACCGGCGAGTGGCAATAGAACAAGGCAACTCCAGCGCCTGCGAGGGAAGGAGCAGGATGAGGAAAGGGGGAGTGGGTGGGGCGACGAGGGTTACAGAGGGAGAAGAGAAATGGGAGAGTTAGGGTGTTTTTGTTAGATGAGATAGTATAAAAATAAAAATAAAAAACATATAAAAACATTATAAGCGGGTCGGGCAGGTTTATGCAGGTTTTAAAATTTTTGATCCGCCACCCGCCCGCTCACAGGCGAGTTGAGAAAATTTAAAACTGTTAAGAAAAAAAATTAAAACAAAATCGTGGGTCACGGGCGGGTCACGGGTGGGTCAGTGGGCGGGTCGGGTTGAGCATTTTTTATGCTCACCCCTACAAAAAGGCATTCATTACGTTCATAACATAATTCTAACACATAAACAGTGATAAACACATAGACAATTTATTTATATTTGTAGAAAGCATGGAAATACATATTATTTCTCACCGAGTAATCCCGATTGAAAGAAGCCAACTCTGTGAAGTTGCTGGGCAATGATGAGACTGAGGCCCATGAGTCCTACGGTGACCGACAAAGCACATTAGCTTCGATTTGCGCAATACAGGGCGCCGAAGCTCAGGTTGGGCAGCACAGAGCCGAGCGGCTTAGATTGAGAGGTTACAAAGTTGAGCGGATTGAATCTGTTTTCAGGCAACTTAAATGTGTTGAGTCCAACCGAGCTTAAACAGGCTAAATCCAAATGGCGCACAACTGGTTAGTCCCGATCTGGGTGGCACACGATGGTTCAGCTCTCGGACTGCTCAAGTTGTACGACAATAGCTAGAGTGGTGCACGGTAATTAGATTTGGGCAGGTCAAACCCATCAGCCCTTTACACGGGCTCGAGTGGCGTTGGTTTCGAGTTGGTTTCGAGCAGGTCAGTTTCGGGTGGCTTGCATTATGCAGCAGCGATTAGAGTAGTTTGTTTCTAGTGGCGACACAGGACGGTGCTAAAAGTCACTTAGCTCCAGTCAGTGGTGGTATTGGACGGCTCAAGTGTGTCAAGTCCAGACGGGTTTTACTGCGTTAGGCTCAAACAGGCCTCGGGTACGCTGGGCTTAGACTGGTTCGGGTGTGCCGGGCTCGAACCGGTTCTGGTTTGGTCAGGCTCGGACCGGTTCTAGTTTCACCGGGCTCGAATGGGCCCTACTACGCTAAGCTTGGACCAGTTCTGGTTTGGTCAGGCTCGGATCGGCACCGGTGTTGGCTCGGGCAATGGAGGCAGGTGACTCATGGGGCTAATTTGGGCAGTGGAGGTTGGCGGCTCACATAGATGGGTTCGGATTGGTTCGCGCATGCGGGTTTTGGACTGGCTTTAGTGGTCGGAGGCAGGCCACTGTTTCGAGCAGTGGGTTCAGGTTCTGGGCAATAGCACAAGTGATGCCAGGTTCGATCGACGGCGTAGGCGGTGCCGACTTCAAGCAATGGCACAAGTGACGTCAACTTCGGGCGGCGGTGGGTCCGGATGGTTCTAGACAGATTTTGCTTGAACGGTGATTACAGAGGAGGAGGAAAGGAAAATAGATGGGAGAGAAGAGAGAGAAAGAAAGAAAATGGAAAAGAAAATTTGAGAGGAAGGGTCCTGGCTTCCTCGCGAAGCTTCCCAGCCCTTTTTTTTACCAGGTATTACATTTTTCCCCCCTTAAACAAAATTCGTCCCAAATTTTTAAAAGGAGACATCGTTACCTCAATTCAATGCAGCTAACTAGAACAACGATGATCTTTATGATATTACCAATAAATAATTCAACTATAAACCAATTCTTCTCACCGTCAAGGGCATCATTTCCTTCCAAGTCAATATCATAGATTTCATATATCCTACTAGCTGGTCGCCATCCAGCACATTTAAAATAGAGATATGTCTGTCACATTGCACTCAAAAACACTTCATCAAAAAATTTGCATTTTGCCTCTAGATATGATTCCAATTAACAAGCAGTCTTTATCCATTCCTTGGTTTCTTTCTCAGCTTCGTCCAAATCAAAGTTTCGCAATATGCCACCCGTGCGCTTGTCTAATTACAATTATAACTTCTCATCCTAATACTATCATTTGGATCTTGGATCGAATTCACCGAATAAGAGTAGCGGTAAGTTAGCTCATGAAAAGGAGAAATATTCCTTTAATAACGAGTATTATGGGGGCATTCTCTTAATATCATGATCATAAAGGACAGTCTGAGCATAAAAGTTAAGGGGGCAATGTGGTTAATGAACCTCCTGACGTTGTCCTAATTTGCGACATCAATGGTGAGATGACCTCCATCAACATTTCTATTATGACTAGAATACACACCAAGATTTAAAGAAGAAAGTCCACCTTTTAGAGATCAATCATTGTAAATTTGTCCAATGTCAAACAAATATTCATTATTTTGTCTTTGTTCAGTGTCCTTGTCTTCAAGGGGCTCCCCAATATACTCACATTTTAGTTTCTTTATCTAAACTTCCTGGTACAATTGAAATCAGAGCTCTATCACTTTGCCCCTTCAACCTTGTCTTGAATACTTCAAATTGAATATTTATTTCATGTTGGGTGATTCTATTATAACAAGAAAGACACTTGCAAGAAGGACCACACTTGTAGACTAGAATTTTTGCTTCAACTATAGCTCCATTAGTTATATGGAATTTCTCCTCCAAGCAACTTCAAGCTACCTTGTAATTCTCCTCAGCTCAAACTTAAAGACTAGCTTACCACAAGGACCTATGTCACACTAGTATTTCTCCACTGTACACTAGCCATCCTAAGTATACGTCAAAACCATCTTGGGTTTCATATAAGAAGAAGAAGCGTTAGTCTCCTTACAACCATGTATTACCCAAATAGGATTCTTAGCCAAAATACTATTCTTTAGAGCCAACTTCCTCTTTCAAGCTTTTGATCTTCAGGTTGTTTATCCTAACTTATGGTATTCCCTCCTTAACCAGAATCTATTAAAACATCAAGATTATCCAAATCATCCGAATAACCCCCAGAGGCAACAATACGAATAGCAATGATCCTTTTATTCTGTTTTATGTAATCAATACCAGTTTAATAAAACAATCATCTCCAACAAAAGCAAGCACCATTCTATATTGGTGCTCATTACCTACTTCAACTCCAAGCATTGATCCAATAGTCTATGTACCAGTATTAACTTCTTTGCCTTCATTTCTAATAATTTGGGCTGCTTGCAGATCTATCCTTTTACTTATGTATCCTTGTTGCCAAGCCTTGAGTTCCTCTCCATGCGAAAACTTCCTACCAAAGCTTGAAACATATTCAAAGTCTTCCTTTCCTTCCTTGTACACTAATCTAGGAGCATAAGAAATAAACAATCTTTTCTTACAATTAAATCATCATCCTCACCTGCTTCAACATAGCCCAACTAAAAAAATTCTATGAGATCCAAACTATTTTGTCACGTGATCCTGTACACTCATTCGTTATTTGTTCAATTTTGTTCAACAAAACATTTGCAAATCAAGCATCACTAGAAGAAATAAACACAGAGATTAAACCACACTTTTTGGTCTCTTGTTATCACATACTCATTATACGAAGAAAAACCATCGCTTTCTTTTACCATAATTTATCTATCATAACCAGCATATAATATACATACACAAATCGACAACCAAATGATAGAGAATACACAGAGTTAACTAGTAAGGGAAGAAAAAAATAGCATACTAGCAGATGGCAAAGACGACACCCTAACAAGCCTTTCGTAGTGTCACGATTATAGCTATGGCGCGCTTCATAACCATAGTCACGACTCTACTAAAGGACACTTGCTCTATTAATCACAGGGAAACCTAATGCTCTAATACCACTTTTGTCATGACCCAAAATTAAGGGGCACGTGACCAGCACTAGGGTGGGCTTACCCACCCTAGTCAGCCTCAGGAAAACACTATTGAAATAATTCTAAGTGTAAAATTTACAAAACTTTTGGTGGAGACTACCCTAAAAATCATATATGTGCCAAAATTTCGACCTGTAAAAAAACGCAATTTATAAATCCTAAAAGCAACCTTAGGCAATTAATAGTTAATAAAAGTAAGGTCTACCAATTCCTAACATATGCTTCTGTTTACAATTACAACTTATCAACATATATGTTTGCAAAAAAATTAGCAACTAACTACAATGAAATCAATAATAATACAACGAGCACGCTAACAAGATGGCAGGGAAATGGGATCTTGCCTGTGGACAAATAGAGCAACTTTACAAAATTTGCTAGCTTTAAATTATTACTGTGAGAGTAATACAACAGTAACAAAATATGTATGCCAAGCACATACACAAGCACGAGGCTCACCGATTAAGAAACTTCTCTAACAACAAACGAGACTGAACCTAGAGGGGGGGAAAATAGAAAGGGTGAGCTAGCGCTCAGTGAGTCATAATATGCAAATCCAAGTTTCAAAAATCATAAGAAATACAAAGGTTTAGCTAATTCACTTCCTCAATGACATCTGTAATATTAACTGAAATCATCACCATAACATCTCATATATATATATATATATATATCATCATCATCAAGTACATAAATGCAATCCAAGGCAAATACAGATAAATACGAGACCAAGTTAACGTAGACAGGAATCATAGACGAGAATCATGAGCAGGAATCACAGGCGGCAATACAACCATCGTCCTTGCTTGCCACCATCCCCACGGTATCTAAATTTCAACAGAATCACATCACCATAGTCAATATATGTATCAATCATCTCATCATCAAAATCATTTCATTTAGTTCAAATTTCATTTTCACATCATGGTTACACACACACATAAGCACATGCATTCATTCTCTTGTCAGACAACTAATAATGCATAAAAAAACAGAAAACTAGAAATCTTGTAAATTTTACAGAAACACATGAAAACACATATTATCACTCACATCCCTTTTAAACCTTCATTTTAGAACACATTCAAGCTATTTCACAGAAAGGCATTCATTACGTTCATAACATAATTCTAACACATAAACAGTGATAAATACATAGACAATTTATGCATTTTTATAAAAAGTATGAAAATACATATTATTTCTCACCGAGTAATCCCGACCGAAAGAAGCCAACTCTGCGAAGTTGCTGGGTAATGATGAGACTGAGGCCCATGAGTCCGACGGTGACCGACAGAGCACACCAGCTTCGATTTAGGCGATATAGAGCGGCATAGCTCGGGTTGGGCAACGCAGAGCCGAGCGACTTGGATTGAAAGGGCACAAAGTTGAGCGGCTTGAATCTGTTTCCGAGCAACTTCAATGGGTCAATTCCAACCGAGCTTAAATGGGCTAAATCTAGATGGTGCACAATTGGTTAGTCTCAATCTGGGCGGCACACAATGGTTCAACTCTCGGGTAGCTTGAGTTGTACGGTAACAACTAGAGCGGTGCAGGATGATAAGATCTAGGTAGGTTAGACCCATCGGGCCTTGACACGGGCTTGGGTGGCGTTGGTTTTGGGTTGGTTTCAAGTAGGTTAGTTTCGGGTGACTTGCGCTACGCAGAAGCGGCTGGAGTAGTTTGTTTGTAGCGGCGGCACAAGACGGTGCTCAAGGTCACTTAACTCCAGTCAATGGTGGTATCGGACGGCTCGAGTGTGTCAGATCTGGACGGGTTCAACTACGTCAAGCTCAAACGGGCCCCGAGTACGCCGGGCTCGGACCAATTTGGGTGTGCCAGGCTCGAACTGGTTTTGTTTGGCCGGGCTTGGATCAGTTCTGGTTTCGCTGGGCTCGGACAGGCCCTACTACACCGAGCTTGGACCGGTTCTGGTTTGGTCAGGCTCGGAATAACCCTGTTGCGCCAAGCTCGGACTGGCACTGGTGCTAGCTCAGGCAGTGGAGGTAGGCGGCTCACGTGGCTAATTCGGACGATGGAGGCCAGCGGCTCACATAGATGGGTTTGGACAGGTTCGCGCATGCGAATTTCGGACAAGCTTCAGTGGCCAAAGGCAAGCCACTGTTTCAAGCGGCTAGTTTGAGTTCCGAGCAATAGCACAAGTGACGCCGGGTTTGATCGGCCACGTAGGCAGCGCCAACTTCAAACGACGGCGTAGGTGACGTTGACTTCGAGTGATAGTGGGTCCGGACGGTTCTGGATGGATCTGGCTCGAGTGGTGATTACAGAGGAGGAGGAAAACAAAGTAGATGGGAGAGAAGAGAGTGAGAAAGGAAAGAAAATGGAAAAGAAAATTTGAGAGGGGGGTTCTAGCTTCCTCGCAAAGTTTCCTGGCCCTTTTTTTTCCGGGTATTGCGAATATTGTCCTAAAACTACCTATTCCATTCTGGTGTTGTTTTGGATCTCTTGTCTTTTGTGAATCGACTCCTGTCCCATCTTTAAGGGAATCTCTTGAGTCCTCTAAATTAAACACGGCTAGCCACCTGTACCAACCTCTAGTACTCCTGGATCTTTATTCATCGAAGTCCTGGTCCTCCCTTGGTCTAGTATCTTCTCTATTAGGGGTAATCATAGTCTACTGTGTCCCCTGAATACTAAGTAGGACCTCAGCCAATCTATCCGAAATGCCAGTAGGTTGGGTAATCTCCCTAGGCTCTGTCTGTCTACCTTGGCTAGCCATCCTATCACGGCCTCTCCCTCTACCCCTGTTTCCACCCCGTCCTCTACCTCGTGCTAGCATGGAGGGCTGTCTATCTGATCGTATCTCTGGAGAGGGTGACATATCTTATTGAGTTCTTGATCATAATTTTTGTACGAAGGGTCCATCTATCAAAGTATTTCAAACAACATATAACAAAAGTAAGAATAAATGTAAGATCATATTAACAATCGAATTGAGAGAATATAAAACTCCTACTCACCCTTCTATAGCATCTCGATTATGAGAGTGGTTGGCTCACAATCATAATTGGGACTCTACAATTGAACGATTGCTACATTGACCACAGAAAACCTAGAGTTCTGATACCATTTGTAACAACTCGAGAGCTATTGGCCTGAATAACTTGTGGAACATAAACCACTGGCCCAAAATGCTTAAGCCCAAGTTGTTCAGTAGTAGAGTCTAGTCTCTTATATACCATATCATATTACTCTTAGAAGGACAAGATATCACAATTTTCCCCATTTTAAACAATCTATATTCATATCTAAATAGAACAGGTCCTAAGCTCATTTGGCTTTGATATCATTTGTAATGACCTGAGAGCTACTGGGTTGAATAACTTGTTGAGTTTGAATCACTGGCCCAAAATGCTTAAGCCCAAGTTATTTAGTAGTAGTTTCAAGTCTCTTATATACCATATCATATTACTCTCAGAAATCGATGTGGGACGGAATGTTATAATGTAAGCTAAATTTAGAAATCCTGGTATAGGTAACATGCATAAATTTATAAATAAGTGATTAGGTCATTCTTTCAATCCCAAATAGAGTTATCCTCATTAACAATTGTTTTTAAGATGCTAGAAAGCATAATTTAGTCTTTGATAGACACTTGAATATCATTCTCAATCAAGATCAATCTTAATCAGTAATAATTCTAATGGTATTTATAAGTACGCTATTCTAATATCAATATTTACTTATATTTAATATTAATAAAGTTTTTATTGAATTTGTCTTACAAATTGCACTTGTACTAATTTTCTTTAATTTGGCATCATGTTGCCTCTTTAAACTTCTGATAATAACTTTATAGAACTTCAACTTTTAGTTGACAAATAATGCTAACTTTCGACCCACTTCCATCAGAATTCTAATGTCTCTTATCCACATTCCATTATGTGGCCTAAGGGGCTAAATAACAAAAATTGAAAGCATAAGAGATAGAGTGTCACCAAAATAGAAATATAAGAAAGTGTGAACATATGCTTTGTCCCTTTCCATGCAAGCGACACGAGTGTTATCTAGATAATAGTCATTAAATTTTAATAAAAGTGTCATGACCCAAGTGGTGGATCCATGACCGGCGTTAAGGTTAGAATACAATCCAACCTAACAAGCCTAACCATTATACAATATTTCTGTAATGAACTGAGAACTACAAGTCATAACAACTTGTTGAGCATAAACCACGAGCTTAAAATATTTAAATCCAAGTTGTTTAGTAGTAGTTTTTAATATTTTATGTACCGTATTATATTATTTCCAAAAATTAATATAGGACGGGATGTCATAATCACTCATATTTCAATACTTGACGTTCTCGTCAAGTCAGAAATTTTTTTTTATATCCAAATAGAATACGTCTTAAACTCGTTTTTATTTTAATACTATTTTGTCATGACCCAGGTGTTGGATTTGTGACCGGCACTAAGGTGGAATGAAATCTAATCTAGTAAGTTTAACTGTCATATAATATTTCTATAATGACCCGAGAATAACTAGCCCTAATAACTTATTGACCCAAACCATTGGTTCAAAATGTTTAAACCCAATTTGATCAGTAGTATTTTTAGTCTCTTATATACTATACTATAATACTTTCAGAAATCGATATAGAACAGGATGTCACAAAAGGAGCAAATGAAAGATTGGTTAAAAGTTTAATTGTCACAATTAGACATATATATCAACAAGCTTGAAACTAAATAAAAGTGAACGAAGCATAAGTGTAATTGATACAAATTACATTGACCATTGATTTAATTCCTACCACAAAGCATTTAATTAAATTAGTATTATTGGAATAATCTCAACCATTGGGAGCTCCAAATTTTGGAGGGATGGAACAATCTTTGGTGATAAATATTAGAGCAATTTTATACCAATATTAATAATTATTTGTATTTTATCAAATTAGATTTTAAGGTAATTATTTACTAAAATAGATAGAATACTTAACTAGTTGAGAAATCAGATCCTAAAGATCTGATTTTTGAAAAATAATCAATTTTAAAAGAACTGATATTAGAAGAGAAATCAGCTGATGAGAAACCGATTTCAGAAGAAAGGGTCTGCTCCCGGTGCTCCATGACGGGAGCATAAGTTCCTTGTATTTTTCATTTAAAATCTTATACGTGAAACATGATCTCATGGCATGCTCTGCAACGCGTGACACACGTGGTTGAGTATTGAGATTCTCTTGGTCTTCACGATAATAATAATAATTAAGAAAAAGCCAAAAGGAAGCTTCGAAGCAAATAAGACTCAAAAGAAAAGCTTCTTCATAACGGAAGGAATGTGAATATAATCAAGCCTTTCTATGCCGCTTCTTAAAATAATTGATCAAGGCCAAAACAATCACTTCCATGTGCTGGAAGACAATGTAATTTGTGAATGATTTATAATCTTAGAAAGAAACCTTTGCCGGTTAAAAAGCCTGTTCAGACTTTCATGAAATAAAGTATTCACGGGTTGATCAATTATAATTGAGGTTATCAATGAATTAAATTGTAATTATAATCTAATATAAATTTGATCCAAATTTTAAGATTCAAATTTAATTAAATTATTTGATAGTTTAAATTTGACTATAAATATTCGTAATTTGAAATAATTGAATTGGATATACAATTAAATAATCAAATATGTTAAATATACAAATTTGAATTTTAATAATATATTTTAATTAAATTAATAATCTTTTATATGTATTATATATATATATATATAGAATTGAAAGATTTAAGCAATATTTTAAAACCTAGACCAAATTGTAAGTTCAACCGGTTCGACCATGATCTAGTTTAATAAGTGGTTTAGATGATATCCAAAACTAGAAATAAAATCAAACCGGTCAAAATTAATCAAAAATAGCTAAAACTGGCCATTTTTGCTTATTTTTTAAAACTGGTTCAAACTCAAACCACCTAGCACTCCCCCCTCTCTTAACTGTTGCTGCACATATGCTAGTACAAATTTCACAAACTTTTAGTTTGAAAATTGAAGGAGGTCCAACACCAAAATACAAAAGTTAGACGTGTCAATGACTTATTTCCTTTTGATTTTAAAAAATTAGTTTTAGTTTATTTAATCATGTTAAAAAATTTAAAAGTGTATAAAAATGTTAGAAAATATTTTTAATAATTCTTTTACAATATGTTACATTAAATATTTAAAAAATAAATGTTGTCATGCCATTTATAGTTTTGAGTATTTGTCATGACCCAAGTGCTAGATCCATGATTGGCAGTAATAATGAAAAAGTCAACCTAACTGACATTCTTTCACCCCAGTAATATTTAAAAATAGATTCACCACATATGCGATCCCATTTACTTGAAATAGTAAAGACCAGTAAATAAATTCGTAACTAGTATAAAACTCAATATCACATCTAACACAACTCAACAATACATCAGTAGAAAATCTGTTTATAGTCAATAGAGCACTTTTAAAAATCTCTAACCAAAAAATGGAAAAGATAATAAAGTAACATCTATTTTGCCTATGCTCAGCGTTTGCACAACAAAAATCGTAATCTCGTAAATAGCATAATCCAAAAGAAAATCAATCTCCGAATCTGAAATATATAAAAGGGGTGAGTGACGTGAATAACAATATATATCTATGAGGACAAGAGACATGTATACAAGTTATAACATGTAATGGCCCTAAATTTTATTTCTTAATTGCTGGGAATTCCTAATTAGTAGGTATAGGGGCATGTTTGAACAAATAAAATGAATTGGGGGCTAGATTAAGAATTAGGAAGGGCCTACTTGAAGAAATTAAAAGAATATGGGTGTTCTCGTGAGACCTAGAAAAGTCTGGGGCTTAATATGAAATTAATTAGGGGTAAAATTTCAAGGAAAGAAGGCGGGGGGACCAAACTGGAACGACGTGTAAGTTGAGGGGTTAATTTAGAATTTCTTAGGGAGATAATTGGAAGGATTTAAAAATTTAGGGACCAGATTGGGACAAGGCCGAAAGCTCTAGTCAGCTGATGACCGAAGAGTCAAAATGCCAAAATTTAGTCGCATCTGGGGGAAATAGCTGGCATGGATGACGTACAAAATGCCTCAAGCAATTAGAAGATAAGAGTGAAAAATCTAGAGAAAAGAGGGGTTGGGAACGTTCAGAAGGCCACAGAGGTCCAAGCCACTTCCGGTGAAAAAATATGAGATTTCAATCCTTTAAGGGCAGGTTTAAGCTCAGAATCTAGGTTAGGGGTGTCAGTTTTCCATCATCCATCGATTAATCAGCTTAGGTAAGCTTGAATATTCGAGATTTGTGGGGTTTGGGCATTTGGGTAAGTTGCAGGAATCCAGGTCTACGACCTGGGTTTTTAAGTGAAGGTCACAGACTCGAATAGTATCCAGGTCTATCCTGAGTTGATTGGGTTGGTTCAGCCTAGTTGGGCTAGAATCGGCCAGTTCAAGGCTTAGCTCAACCCAGACCAAGAAGGTCAGACCAGTTCTTGGTCTGACAAAGTAAGAAAAATGAGAATGAACTGGGATTGGGTAGTGAACTATTCTGGTTCACTAGGTTTGTGGGGTTTTATGGTTTAAACTAGTTGGTTTTAGGGTTTTGGGGCCAATTCAAGGTCTTTTGAGCCCAGTGCAACTCGATTTTGTGGGAGTTATGGCCGGTTCAACCTAGTTCTATATAGTTTGAAACCGATTCACCCTGATTTATGAAGAATTAAGCCTGGTTCGGCTCAATCCGTGGGGATTTAAGCCTGGTTCAGCCCGATTCATAGGAAATTGGGCCCGATTTGGCCCAGTTTAGTGGAGTTCTAATTAGGTTTGGTCCAATTTTAGGTGTTTTATGGCTGGTTTAGTCTAATTACGGGTCACTTGGGCCCGGTTCACATCGGTTGAAAGATTTTAGAGACCAGTTTGTCTCAGTTTAAGGGTTTTTGTTTGGGGTAAGGTTATGTTTTGGTTTGGGCTAGGGCTAGGGTTAAGTAAGAATATCCTGAGTGTCTTGGGATGCATGTTAAAGGCCCAGATAGGGGGCGATCCATGGCCAATTTCAAAAATTGAGTGTTTTGAGGTGAGTTTTGATTGCGGTTCTAACTTGCTATTTGATGATTGTAGATACACTTGAGAAGATGCTCTTTGACCCATGAGCCATTTGTCAGAGGTTCGGAGTTTGGTTTTGACGAGTCTTATGAGTGATAGTAGTTTTCTATGCATGTGTTTACACTCTGGTGTTCTATTATCTTCTGTGACATGATTTCTAAATTATGATATCAAAATTTGGGACTTGTATCCGATGATTTTTTTTTTTTAATTGTGATGAGCTTGGTAACATATCTAGAATATTTACATACATGCCTTGGTGATTAATATGTTTATAACTAACCTATCAGGAGTCTTATGTAATCTGATTTTAGGGAACACTGTGGTGTTTTGGCACTATGTGTCCTATGTGATTCTAATTCTGGTTTTGGCATGAGATCCCGATGTGAAATGTGATACGTGATGCGTGAGTTGATTAGCTTCGACATAATACACGTTGTCGTGACATGAGATACATGATATGTTCTGATACTCCGACAAGTGTTCGATTTCTAACTCTAATTTTTGATAACTTGTATGTGGTACATGTGTTTAACACCTTTCACAATGCATGTCCCAATATGTCTAGAGTTGTACTACTATTCATTGAGTGTTGTACTCACCCTTTTCCCCCATTTTCCAAATCCATGTTCGATCTACTGCGGCAGTTTTAGTGATTGACTCTGTCCACCGCTGTATTGATCCATGTATCGCTCAGACACGTTTTGATTGGTATAGTAATGGTTATTTTTGAAATCATGCTCTTTTTATATTAGAATGGTTGGAGGCTTACTAGGATTGGCAAGCCAGCCATATTGCTCGTTATGTTCCCTAGTTGGGGCGTGACATAACATTAAATGTTTAATAAAGCAATATGTTCAAAATTAACAAGACGTTAGAGGTTTGTAATTTAAAACATATCAGTACAGTGATCAAGTTTCTTGGCAAATTATTATGTTGCCAGTACACAATCATACAGTCCAATCATGTCAACTTATTGTGGTAGTCTAGCTCCACCTTTACTAAGTAGGAATATAATCCAAGGTATATTCAATTTAATGCCAACTGTCATTAGTTGTAGTATTCTGTTAATCTAAACTCCCTTAAAATAAATTTTTGGTGATAATAGAAACAGTTGTCAACATATATAAATAGAAATTTCAAATATAATTATAATTGGTGTCAAGAAAACAATGCATAGTAACTTTTCAAAACAAATTTAATTTAATTACATATAAATCTCTTGTTATACACTTATCAAATAATTTAATTCATTTTTCAAAATACGATGAGCAATATAAATATCAAGTAAAATTCAAGACTTATAACAGATATAAAACTGTAAATACTCATAAGTATACATTATCACTCACAGAATCAGTGAAATTCAAATAGTTCAGTCTTTAATATACGGTTTAATAAGAAACTTTTAAGGAATCTAAAATCACAAAAATATAAAAAATATACATTTTAGAGCTCTAAAGTATCAACGGATGACATTTATATAAAATTCCCAATTAAAACTTGAGTACAAAGTTAGGTTTTTGTGCCCAAAGCCCATATCGGGGCAATTAGAGTCTCAAACTGATCAAATAAAGTCATGAACCAATTACTAAAGTCCTGAATCAATCTCATGAAGCATAGAACTGATTTCATTTAACCTCTAAACTGACCTCTAAATTACTAAACTAACCTCAAACCAATCACTAAAGTGCTGAACTAGCCTTGAAATGGCTATTAAAATGCTGAACTATCCTTGAACCGGTCATTAAGGTGCTAAATCGAACCTCTAATACCTTGAACTAGGCTACTGCATCCACGCACTAGTCTAATGAAGCTTTGAACCAACTAATGGAACACTTAATTGGGGTTAATAAGCACTAAACCAATCCTACTAGACACTGAAGAACACTGAACTAGTCTTTACAAGCACTAAATCGATTGATTAAGCGTTGAACCGTTCTTTATAGATCATGAACCAGTCAAACAAAGTCCTAAACCGAGTAATAAAGCACTAAAATGGCCAATTAACTCTCTAAATCGGCTGATAATCCCTTAAACATGTTGATAATCCTCCCTGAATCAGTTCACTTGTTCCGGATCTAGAATCCGAATCCAATCTCAATAACCAAGCCTTGTATATAACCTGCAACCTAGTAATTAGCCAACCCAAGCCTAAAAACCCAATCCAGTCCTAGGCTAGTCCCATTCAAGCCCACAACCAATTAACCAAGACCCAACTCTAGATTCGATTCAGGGAAGTAGACCCTGTGCAGACCCGAGTCTTTACTCAGGTCTTTATTGTCACTCAATTTCAAAATTCAGACATTAATCCTAAAATCTAGTCGACATACCTAGCAACACTCTAGTGGCTTGGAACACAAGTGTTGACGACTAACAATGGCCCACTTGGTTGTGACACAATGGTCGGAGGAGGGCAGAAATCCAGAATTTTGGCAGTCGCATTGCCGCAACTGTAAGAAGTTTTGCTTGGCTTCCAATAGTGATTTTAGGGATGAGAGACCAAATTGACGTATGTAGTGCTTATGTTTGAATGGCTTGTCCTTGCTTAAATGCATGTTCAATTTTGGTTTTAATCTCACCAATCGCTGTAATCAAGCCAGATTGTGAGATTGCCGTGCTGGAAAGGAAAGGCCTGATGATTGGATCCCAAATTTGGGATTTTGTGATTCGGCCCCCACATTTCCTTGTTCTTTTCATTTTGGCCCCTGACTATTTTCTGTATGTTTATTTGGGCCCGTCAAATTTTTATTCATTCAACTGTGCCCCCAAACTTTCTTAGGCTATTTAAATTTCTATTTTTGTTAGTTAACCCCTTAATTGGGGTGTTACAGTATTATACAAAATTTAAACAAAATATACTATTTAGCTTGTAATAACTCAAATTTTAGCAATTTATTTAGTTAGGGGTCTAAGTGAGAAAATTGAATTCTGAGGGGGTGACTAGAAATTTATCTCAGGGACCGAATGGAGAATAAACAGAGTTAAGGGACCAAAATTAGATCTTCAGAAAATCTGATAGGAACTGTGATCCAATGATGATTTTGGCTGGAATTGGCACGTTTTGTGCAATGATTGTTGCGTGTTTCTGCTTCCTCGCGTTGATTTTCGAAGCCCTTACCGAACCCCTCACTCAATCGTTGTTTTCGAGCAAAGAGGAGAGGGAATTTTTGAGCCTTTTGGTCGATAAAGAACACGGAGGGCGATGGGGCTTTTCCGGGGGCTTTTTGGCCAACTTCTCGATGGTTCAAGGGTGCTGGGAGGTGCGACGTGTCTCGTGTGGTGGTTTCGAGCCGGTGACTGGTTGAGGTGAGCCGTTCTTTCCCGTCATTTCCTGGTTTTCCCTAATCGGCCGAGAGTTGCAGGCACCGGGGTCAGAGACCTAAGTTGCTGGGTGGAAGGGAACAGACCTGGAAGGCTCCGGGTCTGCGTAATGGGCTAGCCCAGCTCGTTCGGCCTAGGCTCAGCCTAATGAACTGGGCAGCCCGCAAGCTTGAACTGCAAGCCGAACAAAAAAAAAAAAAAAAAAAAAAAAAGGAAGTTGGGGATTAGGCTTGGGCCAACCCAGTTGGGCTAGCGGCCCAAGCCAAGGGCGAGCTTGAGCCGAGAGCTGCTGGGCTAGCGGCTCAAGTTGAGCTACGAGCCACAGCTCAAGTCGAGCTGGCTTTAAAAAAAAGGGGGGATTTTGACCGAACCGGCCGAGGCTTTGACCGGTTGGTTCAGTGGCCAATTCGACTTGGAATTTTGTTTTTTAACTGGTTTTGGATTCAAGGGGATGAGACCTATCAAACCAAATGGGTTCGAAAAATTTTGGGTGACCGGTTCGAGGTGAACCGGTCAGTTTAATGTGTTGACCTTCGGCTGACAGGTTCACCAGTTTTTAGACCAGTTCTTGGAAAGTTTAGACTAGTTCCTAGTTCAGCACATGGAAACTTAGATAACTATGAAGTTTGATGATTTTTGGAGGTCTGGTTCAAGGTGAACCAGCCTCGTTTTGTGTGCTAATGATTAAGGTTTGAGTTCTTGGCTGGTTCAGGACTGGTTTAAGTCCTTTTAGCTGATTCAAACTGGTTCCTAGGGTTTTTGGGCCTTCTGAATCCAATTTTAAAAGTTTTGTGCTTGTTGAGTTGAGCTTGAGGTAGTTTTAAGCCAAGTTAGGCTGGTTTTAGGATCTTTAGAGGCTGGTTTGCTGTGTTTAGCAAACTGTGGAGAGTAGTTCTATTTTGTTGAGGGATTCGAGCTAGTTAATGTGTGTTGAGAGTCACGTAGGTTTCGATACCCGGTCTCAGTGCCTTAAATGCGTGCCAGAGTGTTGATTTTGGATTCGAGGCTATAAAGCCCGTTTCTTGTACCGAGTTTGA
Source organism: Thlaspi arvense (assembly GCA_911865555.2). NCBI lineage: Eukaryota > Viridiplantae > Streptophyta > Magnoliopsida > Brassicales > Brassicaceae > Thlaspi > Thlaspi arvense. The sequence continues at coordinate 57,098 of CAJVSB020000103.1, forward strand.
GGTTGGTTATGATTATGTGTGGTTTTGTTTTCAGATATGCCTGAGGAGGTACACCTGGACCGGTAAGATGGGTGAGAATGACGGGACTTCTTTCTTGACCCGACTTTTGTACTGTGAGTGATGATGCCTTTTTTATACTTGTGTTCCATACTATTTTACTAGCATGATGATTATGTGACTTCTTAACTGTATCTAGATTATGTGTCATGTGTCCTGGTGTACCATCAGTGAGCTATATTGATATGTTGTTATGAGATTTGAAATATGAACTATATATGCATATATATACCTATTTATGACCTATGTGGGAGGATGGTACCACGTGATATGATTTGGGACGGAAGGAGCTCCGCTGGACATACGGTGGCCCGTAGTGTCCAGTGGTGAGTTGGCCTGAGTCCTTGTTGAGGCGGCAGGGGCCGCGAATATGGTGTGCACATCGATGGCATGTCTAGAATGACAGACTCAGCTGACGGACGGTGGGCCGCAGCGTACGGGGAGTGCCTCAGTTTTCGTGTCAAGACAATTTTTGGGATACCGAGGACTTGCCCGGCGGGTGGTGCACTACCGTAGCGTGCGAGAAGTATCCTGGCCCAATGGATATGATATGATGGTTTGTTTACTGTGATACTTCGCATGCTTATTTCACATATTACTGCTCACTAGGATTACTTGTGCATGTGTGGTATTTGATTGAGACACGTTGCATACTCTAGCTTGTATAGCCTAGGTATCGTCTGTACTTACTAAGTCTCACGACTTACAGTTTATAATTTTTCAGATTTGACTTGCTGTTCCTGTCCCGGTTAGGGTGCCAGAGCCAGAGTTAGGTGGTTGCAGCTTTTTCGATGTACGGGCACATTTCCTTTTGTATCTATCCCTTGTATTTTAGAAGTAGCTCTTTTGAACTCTCAGATAGATCTTGGTATTCGTGTATTTTATATTTATTGTTGAATTTTAGATGTTTCGAGACTTGCTAGGGTTAATGGATCCTTGCGCCAGTCACATGCCCGGGTTGGGGCGTGACAGATTGGTATCAATGTTATCGATTTTCTAAGAGTAAAAAGAGAGTGGGGTTCTTCTGTAGTGCTTTTATTATGAGGGTGAGGGCCCACTTTCATAATGAAAAGACTACTGAAGACCTTTTAGGGTTTGTTTGGTATTGGCTTTTCAGTTCCTTTATGTGCCCAAATCTTTGATAATCTTTCTAATCCTTGTCTTTTGTATATAGATGGATTCGCTGAGGGATGTACCTGTGATGATGGATAGGATGCCCACGGATTCTCGCGAGGCTACTAATGCTGGGGTTTCGAGGGAGGCCGCAGAAGGGTCGGCCCAACCACCGATTAGTGGGAGAGGACGAGGGAGAGGTTGCGGGAGGACCGCTAGACAGGCTCGAGATTCAGCTGCGGGGCCGAGTGTGACAGTACTAGTAGACTTATTGATTGGACTCGCGGTGGAGGTTCTGGGAGTTACGGAAAGCTGTAGCAATATTTCTAGGGGTAGTACGAGTGAGAGGAGGCAACAGGCCTTAGTCGGAGGAAAGTCGAGTACTATGACTGCGCCAGAGAGAGCGATGCCAGAGGGGCCAGCTCTAGCTAGTACAGCAGTAGGGACCCTAACCGTGTTCACGACCGTAGCCCCAGTAGCGCAGTAGACAGGATTTGACAGTTGTTTCAGAGACTTTCTTAAGATGGACCCCCACTTTTACTGGAGTAGGGACGCAAGAGGACCCGCACGAGTTCTTGCATCAGTTGGACAATCTGTTCCAAATTTTGCAGTGTTCCAAGGCGAGACGAGTGTGGTTGACTGTTTTCCGTCTCAAGGGTATAGCTCGATCATGGTACGACCGATTGTTAGAGATGAGACCGACGGGTGCTGCCCCCTTGACTTGGGTGGAGTTCCGGAGGGAGTTCCTTGAGAGATTTATGCCTAGCCGCAGGATGGCAAATCTGACCTCAAAGTTTGAGAGATTGGTACAGAGGCGGGGATGTCTGTAGCAGAGTATGAGGAGCAGTTTACTTGTTTGTCTCGGTATGCTACCTTTCACGTTGCCGATGGCAGTGCACAAGCCACGAGATTTATTAGAGGGTTGTCTGATTCACTATTCAGCTCCATGGGATCACAGATAGGGACGATTAGCTATGCTCGTGCAGTTGAGTGTGCACTCACCTTGGAGGCGAGGGTGGTAGTTGGACATATTCGCGAGGACTCAGCTAAGAGGGCTAGGATAGAGGGTCTTTTAGCGGCAGCAGTTCTTGGAGAGGATCATCATCTCAAGGACATCAATGGCATGGGCATGGGGGTTCATCCAGCAGGCAGTCTTCAGCTAGTACCACTGCTTCAGGCGGTCGTAGTTCAGCACGCAGGCCATCCATTACTTGCTATAGCTGTGGCCAACAGGGCCATGTGAGCAGAGACTACCTATATCCACAGGATACTGCCCGAGGTACTGGAGCCTGTTTTAGACGTGGCCAGTAGGGCCATAGGGCTAGGGACTGCCCTTCCCTCAAAGCACCCAGACGTTAGGGACTTGTTTTCGTTACGGACGACCGGGACACGTGGTCAGGGATTGTCCCATTTCTTCTAAGGTTGTGTTGGCTACGGGAGTCGTGTAGCCAGTGTAGGGTCATTCTGGGGCAGAGTCATCTGGCTCACGAGATCGTGGGACCAGGGGCAGGGACAGAGGTCGAGGTCGGGGACAGGCACGGGTATATGCATTGACACGTTAGGACGCTCAGGCGTCTAACGCGGTGATCACTAGTATGATTTCTGTATGTTCTTTGGATGCGTATGTGTTATTTGACCCAGGGCCCACGTATTCTTATGTGTCTAAGAGTTTCTCGACACAGCTTGGTAGGCAGTCGGACCTTTTAAAAAGTTCGTTTTCTATAGCGACCTTAGTTGGGGAGTCCATTCTGGTGACACGAGTCTTCAGGGCTTGCTCGATTAGTGTAGTTGGCAGAGAGTCTATAGTGAGTTTGATTCTCCTTGCTATGTTGGAGTTTGATGTGATCCTTGGTATGGATTGGTTGCCGTCGTGTTATGCCACGTTAGACTGTCACTATAAGACAGTGAGCTTTGAGGCACCGGGTGAGTCACCATGTGTTTACCAGGGGGATTACTTATTGACTCCAACTCCCATTATCTCGTACTTGAAAGCTCAGTGATTGCTTCGACAGGGATGTCAAGGGTTTTTGGCTACAGTAGCGGATACGCGGATGGAGGAGCTGTAGTTGGAACACATGCCGGTTGTGAGAGAGTTCGCAGATGTATTTCCTGAGCAGTTGCCAGGTCTCCCATCGGATTGAGAGATAGAGTTTAGCATTGACCTGTTGCTGAGTACTCAGCCGATTTCTATACCTCCGTATCATATGGCTCCAGCAGAGCTTAGGGAGCTTAAGGAGTAGCTCCAGGACCTTTTGGACAGGGGTTTCATCAGGCTGAGTACTTCTCCTTGTGGAGCACCAGTTTTGTTTGTATGGTTCACTAAGGCTTTGTATCGACTATCGATAGATAATAAGGTTACAGTGCATAACCAGTACCTATTACCGAGGATTGACGATCTGTTTAATCAGTTGAGTGGAGCTAGTTACTTTTCTAAGATAGATTTGCAATCCAGGTACCATCAGTTGAGGATCCGACAAGAGGACATTTCGAAGACTACTTTCAGGACCCGATATGGGCATTATGAGTTCTTGGTTATGTCCTTTGGGCTAACGAATGCCCCTGCAGCTTTCATGGACCTGATGAACAGGGTGTTTCGAGCCTTCTTGGATAGATTTGTGATTGTCTATATTGACGATATTTTGGTGTATTCGAGGAGCGAGAACGAGCATAGCGCGCACTTACGAGAGGTCTTGCAGACGTTGAGGACCGTCGGTTATATGCTAAGTTCTCGAAGTGTGATTTTTGGCGTGACAGTGTAGCATTTTGGGGGCATATCGTGTCTAGAGATGAGATTACAGTTGATTCTCACAAGATTGAGGCTGTACAGCAATGGCCAGAGGTCGTCATCTGTCACGAAGATTTATAGCTTCTTGGGTCTAGCTGGCTATTACTGACGATTCGTACAGGACTTTTCGAGGTTAGCCGTTTCGTTGACTAGATTGACCCAGAAAGGGGTCAAGTTCTAGTGGTCCGAGGCATGCGAGCAAAGCTTTCAGAAGCTCAAGGATTGTTTGACCACTACACCCGTACTAGCTTTGCCTGTAGGGATGGGCAGATTCTCTGTTTACTATTATGCCTCCCGGATAGGATTGGGATGTGTTCTGATGTAGTGCGGACGAATGATTGCTTACGCCTCTCCACAACTTAAGAGGCATGAGCAGAACTACCCTACCCCTGATTTGGAGATTGCGGCGGTGGTTTTTGCGCTTAAGATATGGAGGCATTACTTATATGGCGAGCCATGTAAGGTATATACGGATCATAAAAAGCTTAAAGTACATATTTGATCAGAAGGATCTGAACTCAGACAACGGAGATGGATGGAGTTCCTTAAGGACTATGACTGTACGATTTTATACCACCCAGGGAAGACGAACGTGATCGCTAATTCTTTGAGTAGGAAGTCCATGGGGAGCTTGGCTCACATTGTTCCGATGAGACAACCTCTGATAGCGGTGCTGCATATCTTACAGAGCGACAGGATACAGCTAGAGATAGAGGATACTGGGCGGATGTTGGCACAGTTGCATGTACAGCAGTCCTTGATTAGTAGGATCAGGGAGGACCAAGATAAGGATGTCAGACTATGCGAGCTGAAGGAGGAGGTTCGAAAGGGTAAGAGTACGGAGTTCTAGGTAGATGCTGAGGGAATGCTTCAATGTGGGAGCCGATTATGTGTGCCTGATGTGGGTGACTTACGACGGATGATTTTGTCAGAGGCACACAGTTCTAGATACACTATCCACCCTAGAGCTACCAAGATGTATCAGGATCTAAGACAGTTTTACTGGTAGGAGGGGATGAAGAGGGATGTAGCCGACTTCGTTTCGAGATGCCTAACCTGTCAGCAAGTTAAGGCCGAGCACTAGAGACCAGCGGGGCTACATCAGTAGATAGAGATACCAGAGTGGAAGTGGAAGGGCATTGCCATGGATTTTGTGATAGGACTGTCCCGTACTACTTGAGGGTATGACTCTGTATAGGTTATCGTTGACTAACTGACCAAGATCGCGCATTTCCTTTCGGTTAAGACTAGCTATAGTGCGACGCAATATGCCCAGCTATATGTGGATGAGATTGTGAGACTACATAGAGTGCCTTGGTCTATTATATCTGATAGAGGATCCCAGTTTACTTCCCGATTTTGGAGGGCATTTCAGGAGGCCTTGGGGACTCGAGCCAAGCTGGCTTTAAAAAAAAAGGGGGGGAATTCTGACTGAACTGGCCGAGGCTTTGACCGGTCGGTTCAGTGGCCAATTCAACTTGGAATTTGGTTTTTTCACCGGTTCTAAATTCAAGGGGATGAGACCTATCAAACCAAGTGGGTTCTAGAAATTTTGGTGACCGGTTCGAGGTGAACCGGTCGGTTTAGTGTGTTGACCTTCGGTTGACCGGTTTACTGGTTTTTAGACCAGTTCTTGGAGAGTTTAAGCCGGTTCCTAGTTTAGCACATGGAAACCTAGATAACTGTGAAGTTTGATGATTTTTAGAGGTCTGGTTCAAGGTGAACCAGCCTCATTTTGCGTCCCAATGATTAAGGTTTGAGTTCTTGGCTGGTTCAGGGCTGGTTTGAGTCTTTTTGGCTAGTTCAAACTGGTTCCTAGGGTTTTTGGGCCTTCTGAATCCATTTTGAAGGGTTTCGTGCCCGTTTGAGTTGAGCTTGAGGTAGTTTTAAGCTGGATTAGGCCGGTTTAAGGGTTTTTTAGAGGCCAATTCGCTGTGTTTAGCAGACTGTGGAGAGTAATTTTGTTTTGTTGAGGGATTCGAGCTGGTTAATGTGTGTTGAGAGTCACGTAGGTTCCGATGCCTGATCTCGGTGCCTTAAGATGTGTGCTAGAGTGTCGATTTTGGATTCGAGCCCGATTCGAGGCTACGGAGCCCATTTCTTGTACTGAGTTTGAGGTTGGTTATAATTATGTGTGGTTTTTTTTTTCAGATATGCCTGAGGAGGTACACCCGGACGGGTGAGACAGGTGAGGGTGACGGGACTTCTTTCTTGACCCGACTTTTATACTATGAGTGACGATGCCGCTTCTATGCTCGTGTTCCATACTATTTTACTAGGATGATGATTATGTGACTTCTTAACTGTATCTGGATTATGTGTCATGTGTCCTTGTGTACCATCAGTGAGCTATTTGATATGTTGTTATGAGATTTGAAATATGAATTGTATATGCATATGTATACCTGTTTATGACCTATGTGGGAGGATGGTACCATGTGATGTGATTTGGGACGGAATGAGCTTCGTTGGACGTACGGTGACCTGTAGTGCCCAGTGGTGAGTCGGCCTGAGTCCTTGTTGAGGCAGCAGGGCCACAGTATGATGTGCACATTGATGATGTGTCTGGGATGGTAGACTCAGCCGACAGACGGTGGGCTGTAGCGTACAGGGAGTTCTCGATTTTTGTGTCAAGACGATTTTTGGGATACCGAGGACTTGCCCAACGGGCGGTGTGTTACCGTAGCGTGCAGGGAGTATCCTGGCCTAGTGTGTATGATGTGATGGTTTGTTTATTATGATACTTTGCATGCTTGTTTTATATCTACTCACTGGGATTACTTGTGTATGTGTGGTATTTGATTGAGACATGTTGCATACTCTAGCTTGTATAGCCTAGGTATCGTCTGTACTCACTAAGTCTCGCGACTTACAGTTTATAATTTTTCATATCTTACTTGCTGTTCCTATCCCGGTTAGCGTGCCAGAGCCAGAGTTAGGTGGTTACAGCTTTTTCGATGTACGGGCACATTTCCTTTTGTATCTATCCCTGGTATTTTAGAAGTAGCTCTCTTAAACTCTCAGATAGATCTTGGTATTCGTGTATTTGGACAGCGCACTATGATTTATATTTATTGTTGAGTTTTGTTATTTTGGATGTTTTTGAGGCTTGATAGGGTTAGTAGACCCTAGCGCCGGTCACGTGCCCAGGTCAGGGCATGACATGGCTATACTCAACTTTTTACATTTTTAATTTATTTTTAAAATATTTTTTTATTATCAACCGATTAAACCATGGCCCAATAACTTTATCAGTTTGATCACTAGTTTGGGTTTTAAAACATTAGACTTATATACAAAGGAGCATCATTATCTTGATGGATGGAATTTTTCTATCAGATTTCATATTATTTTTTAAATTCAACTATAGAAATAAATAATTATTCAAATTTATTTAATTTAATCTAAATTTGATCCGTTTATAATCTTTATTATAATAATATTCAACTATATATATTGGTTGTCCGTTTATCATACTCAAGTTGAGCTATTACTTGGTTCAAACCAAATGTCAAAACATTTGACAATTCATAAGTGATTTGTTAATTAAATCAAGTTAAGACTTGTAACCTCCTAATGGAACCAAGGCAGTATGTCAAATATAATTTTCTTTCTTTATATTTTCTTTCAATACGGTAGGGTTTGTAATTTTATCCCATTCATTACATAAAATCGAAATAATATTTTAAAAATTAAAACCGAACCATAAGACTCTTAAACCAAAATCAGATAATCAAACTCCACTCAATCAAATCATACCAACCGAGTTTAATTAATTCATTCATTTATTCCTTCTGAACTAACAAATACTCACTCTTTTAACTCCACGTCCTCGGATTTTCAGTATATTATAGCATGCACTTGAAAAAATGGGTCTTTAAGATGGGGCTTGTTTGGGCAACATGCCACCGCATGCAGCCTTCTTGGATGCATGTTCGACATCTCTTATAATTGTATAGCACATAAGAAACCAAACTCCAACACAGTTCATGGCCGTTAGGGTCAGGTAAACAGGTATTTGAGATGATGCATGCAAGAAGGAACCGGTTATAGGGAGTTATATAACAACTTAAATTGAAAAAATAAAGGTTAAAGAATCAAGGCCTACCAGTTCGGAGATAGTTCTAGGTCATTAAGCTTTTTATCTAAGAAATCTTTAGTACTTGATAAATTCAACAAATGAGTATCTACCTATAAAAAGGAAGGTGCAACACACGCTGAACTGATAAACTTATGAGTTAATACGGTAAAAACTAAGTTGTAGTTGGGGACTAGATATAAACTATAAATCATGCATGATGTGTATCCACTGGAGGAACGTATCTAAGGAAATAAAGAAGAAAACAATCCCTAGAGTTTAGCTATGGATAAGTTTTGAATTTAGCTCTATACATTCACTCTAAAGTGTCATTACTCATGTAGACCTTGATTACCCAAAACGAAGCTTTTTAAATAAATAAAGACCCGGAAGAAAAGCTTCTGCATTAAATAAGATAAATATTGAAATGTTGTTTAAGGAAAGGAAGGGATAAATGTTAATTTCTTGAAACATTTTTATGCACCTTTTCATTTTGATTTGACCTCTTACATTTTTTTAAAAAAAATTTTGAAGTCTTAGAAACTCAAACAATATTATAAAAATTCAAAAAAATCAAGATTGTAAAATCTAACAACTCTAAACATAATAAAAAATTCATTTAAAAGATTAAAGAATTGGGCTTTTAAATATTCAAATTTGCTATCCTAATGGGGGCGTTGGTCTGTGAATGTTTTTTCATTTTTTAAAATTAATTTTCTTTTTATGTTTTTAAATTGTTCAAGAAAAATATTTGATTTGGTCTACTCTTTCCTATTTTTAAAAAGTGAACTATTCAATAAATTAAAAATAAAAACTCACATGAATGAAATAAGGGTTTTAAGATTTTTGGAGGTTGAATTAACATTTAAAAAGTCAAGAATGTAGATTGAATAATGGAGAAGAGATTAGGGGTTAAAACTAAAAATTCATTAAAACTGCAAAACACAATCTTCACAACCCAACATTCTCAATTAATATTTCACACAAATTCTAATTTGTATAATCTAAATAACAAAATTTCAAAATCAAATTCGAAGATAATTTATGCCAAAATCTAAAATTATCAGAAATATGGAAAATTAAGGTTCATGTATATTGCGCCTCGAGATTTCTAGTTATGCTTGATTATTAAATCCCGAACTACTCAATTGCATTTATTAGGGTTTGTGGATGATTTCTGGTCATATTCAAAGAAGAAGCCAAATATGAGAAAAGCCCAAATATGGAGTTAGACGAAGACCAACAGTGGGGCATCACTATGGTTGTGGTCAACAGGCTGCAGAGACAGAGACCAAGGAAAGAAAAGAAAGACCAAGTTGAAGAAGATGAGCAGTAGAACATGTTCTCAAGGGCCTAAAATATTATTTCACTTTATTTTCAAGTATGTCACCATATTTTCACTTCTTGTTTTCAAAAATTTAGTACCATAAAAAAGTGAAAATATTTTTTTTTTTCAATTTTTGGCCTATTTTCCAAGAAACATTTTTGATTTTAAAAAAAATAGAGAAACAGTTCTAACAAACGACATTCTCAATCTTGTTTTCTAGTTTCATAAAAAATGAAATGAAAAACAGAACAGCTAAACGAACACTAAAGTTTGGAGAAATATTAATGCAAAGATCCCATTTGTCTTGGGTCATTCGGGCCTCGACGTGGACATTTAGGCATAGGTGGTTGTTGTTTGGCCTGAGTTGGCTTGGTGGTGGTGTTCTACTGATTGTTTTTCCCGGACCTAAAAAAAAACAGCCCTGATATTTAACATCCAACTGACAGTCTATGATGCATATAATGAATGAATGTCTTATTGCATCAAGGAATGGAAGAGCAAGCAAGCAAGGATTTGCTGCCTTGGGTATAGTACAGCTCAAGCACAACAATTTAATTAAATAGCATGTCTAAATTACTTTTCTTAAATATATTTTACTTAATTAATTTTTTTCGTAAACTTATTTTTCTCAAACCCACTTAAATATGGAATGAAATGAGTCCTAAACGAGTTTCAACCATCTTTTATTTTGTAAACAAGAATGAATGTCTAGACACAATCAGACAAAACTCTTCAATTACCCATGCATTTATAATACAAAATAATTACATAAATAAAAATTCAAACCCACAGGGGAATAATATCATTACAAAAAGTGCTTAATTTAGAATAAGATACTCAAGCAAATATGTTTTGGCAAACTGAAGCTTTTACATAACTCCTCTTTGTCAGGATCAATCAGAGGCACAATTCACAAAGCCAGCAGCAGCAGAGGAAGTAGAGGCTGGATCAAGCAAGCAATTAAGGATGTAGTTAGTAAAATGTAATTATGAACTACAGAAAATATAAATATCGCGCAAAATAAACTATTATATATAAAAGAGAAGTATTAGGTTAATTCACCTGTAGGATTCAAAAACTCTCCAATATATTTTTTATTTGATTCTTCATTAATACTTTTATCACATAAAATTAAATAAAAAATCTCTTAATTTTTTACGCCCCATCCTATAATTCATAATAATTACGTAAACAACAATGTGTTTTTTTCTTACTTAACCTAGATAAAAGAAATCTTCGTATCCATTCTGCTTCATTTGATATAATAACTAAACAAAAAACACAAATGAAATTTTGCATTTATTTTTGCTAGTATTAAAATTATTGTTATTTATGAATTTTTAAATATGGAGATTATTTTTTATTTAAAAAATGAAACAAAAAGCAGAAGAAACATGTATGTGAAAATAGAGAGTAATTTTTTTAAGACCAAAAAGAGATTTTCTTTTTTGTGTAAGCATACCACAAATTAATATCATACTCGAATCTGTTGAAGAAGAGTAAGTACTCTCACCAATTTTTGAAGAAGCTTTGTTCTTCTTTTTTTCCTTTCTGGAAAACAACTCGTTCACCACACAATTGTAAGCAATAAATCCCCACATGTAGGGACCATGCTCATGACCGTCTTGTTTGAGGAAACCAAATTTGAAACCAGTAATCAGCTTCTCAGCACTTAGAATTGATTTAAAAACAAAAAAACAACAAAAGAAGAAGCTATTGGGTGTTTCTTTACCATGAATCATGAGCCGTACGTGGTTCTGTAGTTTTTCCATTTTTAGATGATAGCAGCACCAAAACCTTGCCAAATTCTCTACCCGCTGTTTTGCTCTAAAACTAGCTTAAACTTGATCAACCATTCTCTTTCTATATAAGCAGATGCATTATAGGGGAAATGAATTTGGAAAGTGTATTGAAGACAGCTGATGTTTAGGTTCTCCACCAATCTTACAGATCTGATTCTGGTTTTAGGTTAATTGGCTCTGAAAGAAGAGAGAATTGACGTATGATTACGATTATTCGTTGACTTAACTGGGCCCGTAATCTGAAATTATCCTTTCAGATTGTGGGTACAGTATATAAGGTACAGCTATTGTCTTTTATAAAATGTATTTGTGTCTTGTATTTTAAATTGCTACAAATTTCGAGCCGAATTAGAAGCCTGTTATGCTTAATATTTTCAGGGACAAGTAAATTAAGTCAGCCTACTCAAAAATTATGGATGAAATTTACACTTCCACTCGTGTATACTTTAATTTTTTGGTTTCATGTTACCTCTTTAAACTTCTAATTATAGCATTACATAACATCAACTTTCAGTCAACAATATAGCTAACTTTGGTCCACTCTTCCATCTGAACAATAAAATGAAAATGCTAGAGATGATGTACCACCGAAATGGAAATATAGGAAGTGTAGATATAATTTTGCAAAAAATTTAGCTTCTTGTTTCCTTTAGTGAGAAAATTTTTTTATACTACACGTGGCTTGGTATTATTTTTTATGTCTTTTCTAAGAAGTCGCTATATTCAATTTTGTCGCCGACTTCCTTAATGCTTCTTGTTTTCTAAAAAATCTGTCTTGTGATGACTTTCAGCAGCCTTGATGACAATTCTTTGGCACCTTTTTTACATGCGGAGTCTTATTCAGTCTGTAAAATTGTTAATAGTACTTCATCGATTATCATCCTATGTTTAAATTCATTTGTTTCATATAATTTTTACACGGTACAAAATTTACACCTTTTGGATGTGTTTGAAAACAAAAATACTATTTCCGCAATTTTTATTGTAGAAAAGAGAGGGGTGAGGGGAAAATAACGACAAGAAATATGTGAAAGGAGACAACACCTTGCTCAAGTAAGAATACATTGGTGATTACTGCAAACGTTGATGTGACAAATGAGTTTCAGATTCACCATTAGCTAACAACTATAAGAAAAAATATGCAGAGAGAATGAGAAGAAAGAGATAATTTGAAAGAGGAGAAATTGTTGTTAATTTCTAATGTAAATGAATAAACTTCGCTTGCCCAATACATATTCATAGCAAAAGAGCACTGTCTTACAGACAAGATGCATATGCTAGGGCTTTATGATCCGAAACTACAAAAGAGTTTGATCTTAGAGTTTGATTTCAGCAACTACAAGAAAGGTGACAAAATGCCCATGTAATATTGCAACAAAGTTGCAATATACCTACTGATTTTAACTGTATATATGTTATTTGGATGAAATGTTGTATTTGGGTTTTGTTGGTTTTTTTAGAAGCACATATTTTAATCCTTACATTTTGGATAAAATGTTAGATGTCACACATTGTTTGCTCGAACTGTTAACTACCCAAATTCCTTTTACCATCAATTTTTTCAATGGGGATCCCAATTGCTTACGTTTTGGCAACATCTCTATTGTGTTATTTTATTTTATGGGTTTATTTGCGGGAATTACTACATTTAATAAATTTTAGCTGCAAGAAACAGAGTTCGGATACTTTGATTGTAATTATTTTTAATTGAATTTCAAGAAAAGTAATTCAGAAACAGGAATTACAAACAAGTAAAACACTTTTTTCTACCTAAAGTTGAAAATTAATGAAAGTGAATTCTCGAAAACAGATACTGTGCAACATAATTTTAATACCCTTACTGATTTTCCATTATAAGGTTATTCTTGTATTTTTCATTTACAATCTTATACCTGAAGAATGATTTCATGGCATGCTCTGCAACGCGTTAGACACGTGGTTGTAGGCTTGGACGCAAACCTTCCTTGAAATTACCTCAAGCCACCAAGAGAATCTGGTTCTAAAGTTTGAGAATTGAGATTGTCTCTTGGTCTTTAAGATAATAATAATTAACAAAAAGTGGAAAAAGAAAAAAGCTTCCAAGTGAATAAAGACCCAAAGGTAACGCGTTTTTATAAAGGAAGACATAAAAAAGATACATATTGAAATGCTGTTGACGTAAAGGAAAGGAACGTGATTCTCATTAAGCCTTAATTTCTATGCAGCTTCTGAAAATAATTTATTAACACCAAAACAAATATAATTTCCAACTACAGTAGTACTCAAATTAATTAAGTCTTTCCAACTACATACACATGTCCATTTAATTATGCAGAAAGGTGAGCATTTACTTGGTTCAAAAGCAAATATTAAAATACTTGACGAATCAAACTGATTTGTTAATCGAATCGAATTGAAACTTAAAATCTCCTAAGGGGAACCAATGCAATATATCAAGCATAATTTTCTTTATTTTTTTGGAATACAGCTGGGTTTTAATTTTAATCAATTTATTAAGCAAAAGTCAAATAAATTTTATAAATTTAAAATCAAATCATAATACTCTTTAACCGAATTAAGGTAATCAAATCAACAATTTCAGTCATATAAATCAAATTAAACCAACCAATTTAATTAGTTCAATCAATTTATTCAATACGGCCAACCAATTCTCAGTCTTTTAACTGTATAAAATCTTTAATTGAGCTTTTACAAAAATTTTAAAGTTTTAAAAACTCAAACAATATTATGAGAATTTGAAAATTCAAGATTGTCAAATCCCAAGGACCCTAAAGATCAGAAGATTAAAAAGTTTAGCACTTTAATAAGTTGGAAGAGCACAGGGGTACTTGTGCCTAAAGCTATGAACTATCTGTGGAAGCTGAATGCGGGACAGTGTTCCAGCTCGAAACTTTAGACGGTTAAATGGGGGCAAATTTATATATATTCTTTTTACCAAAATAGATTTTTGAAAAAATTATTTACCAATATATATTTTTCACTGTTTTCATCGAAAAATTGTGTCATCAAAGAACCAAATTTCTTCTTAGAAATCGGTCCTATCAATTTCTAAATGTCACAACCGAAAGCGCAGGCTCGTGACTATCACTAAGATGATTATATCAGCACCAATTAGCCTTTGTGCTTCTGTGTTTAGAAATTAATCTAAGCATTAGACTTTCCAAAATTTTGGCAATGTCTTTCCTAATAGACATAACTGGCATATGCAGTTAACCTATTCATGTCATTTCCATCAATTATAAGTACCATAGGCAATACATAATATCCACATGTAGATTTAGCATTCATAAGCAACTTCACACATTGACAATTATATCACAAGACCTATCTAATGGTAAATCAAGCAACTCCAGATTTTAAACCATTCTTGTATACATAGCAGACTTGATATGAAAAAAAAATAATAATCCAAAAGCGTAAGTAGTTCAACACATGGCCATAGCTCTTGTTGGGCACACCAAGATAAAAAATCAAGTTGCTAGGTCAGGTAGCTGATTCTCTAACCATTACCACAGTAGCAAAAAGATGTAAAGATAAGGAATGAGTTTGACAACTCAATGAGAGATAACACGCATTTATGACCACAAGTGACAAGTGATATATATCATCTGAAGACCTAACAATTCCTTTTAGTTTTAATTTCAAATCATCTCATATCACATAGTAGTATTCCAAATTATTTTAGGTTAAGCTAATCATTTAATACTGTTCACCTATAATGAAAATTTCACATTTCCATTTAGATTTCATATTTCTATAGTTCACATTAGAAATTTCACATTTAGGGAAGTTTCAATATAGAACCATTGATCACACGTTCACCAAGGATCAACTCAACTTGATCAGGAGCCATGTTCTCATATTTGTTAGGAGCCACTATAATCCAAGTCCTCAAAGGACTTCAACTTTCAAAGGACAATGTCCATATACAAAACCATGCAACCATGTCGGTAACACATGGAAATCTAGCACCACATCTACTAGTTGGATATTTAATATTTATTCAAGGCACACCAAATCTAACACTAACTGATATTAACTGCAGTGTTCTATCAATATAATTCCCTTTCCAACAACATTTGGGGATCCATATAACTCACACATCAATATCAATTCAATGGTTTCAACATCGATTGTAATAATAAATTTGTTTGCTCAATGTCACATGTAATCCTTTTTCTAAAGGAAAAAATATGTCAACATCATTTCATATATTACTATACACTACAAGAAAAAAGGGATTTAGTGACCACAATTATACAAAGAGACGCAATCACTTGATGAATTTGTGACTGACTAATTCAGTCACTGAATGCCTCGTCAATAATAATTTTTAGTAACCATAAGCATTTCGCTCACCAATTACAATTGGTCACTAATTTCTTAGGACAAGTCACTAAATATTTCTTTCATTGGGTTACAACATCATTAGTAAACTAGTGACCAACTCTAATGATATTAGTAATTAATGACCATAGAACAGTCGGTCACTAATTAGTAATTGCACAACTACAGTTTTTAATTTGTGACTGCATACATGTGATCACTAATTAGTGACAAATGTTATAAAAGAATTAGAACACATTAGTAACCTCGTATGTGGTAACTAATTAGTGAATCCCATTTTTCTATCACCAAATAGTTAATAATTAGTAATCTCATTAACCCTATATCCTAATTGTGTACGAGGTCACAATAGGGTCACTAATTTTGTGACCTTGTGACCAATTTTGAGGAGTCACTAGTCCTATAATTTCTACAATATATATCTACTGTTCAATTTCTGTAATGCATATCATTCATTTCAATTCTTGTAATTCCTATAATGCATATCTGTCATTTCAATTTTAATTCACCACAAGCATACATGAAAAATAATTAAACATTATAATACAATTATTTTCAAATATCAAAATCTTTAATAACACAATTTGATAAGTATTTTTAAACATAAAAAAATAAAATAAGAATGTAAAGTTTTGAAACATAATAATATTCAAATACAATTTCACTGCTAACTACTACCTTTACTTCTATCATTTTGGCTTGATGATATACCTTACATTGAATTAAACTTTTCCATCATTAAAGCTGTTATAGCTATCATAACCTCTTCTCTAGCTTTCATTGCCCCCTTTGTGACCTTCATTGTTTCTTTTGCTAATTTCTTTACCTTCTAAAGCACTTTTGCCTCTTTTTCATGTAACTACTTGCCTCTTCTCTGCAAGTGCTTTAGCAATTGCCTTTTACAATTGATATAAACTAATATATCTAACAAGAGACGCTATAGAGATAGATTTAGATGAAATGCCAATAGAAACAAACTTTTTTTAATAATACGTGTTTCCAAACCCATAAATTAGATTCTTGCAATACCCACCACTAATTGTAAGCCATTTTTGTGCATCAAATGAACTCTCTGGAGTGGGATTGCTTTTATAATGACTACTATCACTAAAAAAAAAAAAAAAAAAGTGTCTAGCCATGGTCAAAACCAATGGCTAACAAGAACAATAATTGTGGCTAAGTGAAGTAGCCACGTCAAATAAAACTGTGGCTAAACAAGGTATCGCAATTTTATTTGCTACGATTGCAGCTCCATTTGCCACGATTTTTTTGACTGTGGTAACTTTACTTTAACCATGGTTAAATATACATTTAGCCACAGGTTTGATCATGGCTAACAATTAAAAATGAAAAATAAAAAATAAAAAAGATTCATTAGTTAGCCACAGTTATTACCATTGCTAAATTTTGTTGAAAAGTTTGCCACGGTCCAACCGTGGCTAATTATTTGGAACCCACAATTGCATGGTCGCAGTTTGACCATGGACTTAGATATCTTTATTAATATGCAAACAAATGAAAAAGTAGTAAGTATTACAAGTAATTTACATCAGTTGTCATCATCAATTTGCTTCCCAAATTTCCTAAGTGCAAGTGAATAAATAGCTTTTTCCTCACAGATGTCCCTTCAGCCACCAACTTGATAGCCTAAATAGATCAGCAATTAAAGGGGACCTCAACACGTTTGTTGTCCTTGAATAGCAATATAAATGTAAATGGAATATGGGGTTGCCATATACCCTTAAGGGGTTTGATTGTATCTGGGTGATTGTGGAAAAATTAACAAAATTAGCGCATTTTCTTCCTATAAAAATGACATATGATGCATCTTAATATGCTCAATTGTGCATAGAAAAGATAGTGAGACTTCATGGAGTACTTATATCTATTATTTCTAATCAAGGTCTTAGTTCATATCTAGATTTTGGAGACTTCTTCACAAGGCCTCAGGCACTTGATTGGATCTCAATACAACTTTTCACCCTCAAATTGATGGACATCCAAAAGGATGATATATGTTTTAGAAGACATGTTGCATGCTTATGTTATGAATTTAGGTGGTAATTGGAGTTAGTACTTGTCATAGGTAGAATTTTCATACAACAATAATTACCAAGCTAGTATCCAAATGGCATTATAGGAGGCAATACAGATCTCTAATAGGATGGTTCAAGATTAGAGAAGCTAAACTTTTAGGACCAAACTTTGGTACAGGAATTGATGAACAAGGTATAACTAAATTAGACAAGGATATTAGCTGTTTAGAGTAAGCAAAAAGCTTATGTTGATCAACGAAGATGAAATTCAGAGTTTACAGTAGGAAAACATGTAGTAGGGGGTTATGAGATTTGAAAAAAAAAAAGAAAAGCTTAGCCCACGATGCATTGGCCTATTTAAAATTTTGGATTGCATCAATGCAATAGCTTATTGACTAGCTCTTCCACTAGCGTTTTGTATAGTACATCCCATGTTCCATATATCTATACTACAAAAGTAATTGCCTGGTCCATAACATGTACTTGCACTACAAAAGGTATAGTTAGATGCAGATTTGTCTTATAAAGAAGAATCTATGGCCATCGTTGACTGGCAAATAAAGAATCTAAGTTATAAAAGGATAGCATCTATAAAAGTATTATGGAAACACCACTCAAGAGAAGAAGCAACATGGAAGATGGGAAGAAACGATGTGTGCAAAGTGCCATCGCCTATTGAAACATAAAGTTAGCTGTTATTCTTATATCTTAAATTTGGGAACCGAATTTTTTTTTAAAGGGAGATTGTAATGCCCCAATTTTTTGGGCCTAATTAGATGAAATAAAAATTTGAGGGTTCTAATTTGTAGAACCAGAAACAGAAAGGGACTCAACAAATTAAATTAAAAATTTGAGGGACCCAAATGAAATAGGCAAAAATCTATCAGGGACTGAATTGCATATAGTCAAGAACTTGAGAGACCAAATCAAGAATAATCAACTTGGATTTCCATCTTCATCAACCTCTCAATCTCGTTAGTCATTGATGCCGATTGCGAGCAATCAAAAGGTAAACTGGTTTGATTATGGGTATATATATGCTTGAATGCAACTAAGGATATGAAACCTAGACTTAATTTGGCCTCTCATCATCCTCAATCACTAATTGAAGTAGATTGAGGTTATTGTCTAGTCGCAACTGTGCAACTGAAAATCTATCCCAATTTACTATCCTCTAGTCATGTTGATGCAATCAACGGAGTGCTTGTAGACCATTAACATCTGTTGACCACACTATCAGGGTAATACTAGGTTAGTCAACTAGATTTGGGGCTAATTTTTGGGTTTGGAATGTCTAGTGAAAAGAAAACCCAATTGGAATAATTGGGTCTCAACAAGATCCGATTCCCTAAACTAGATCCAAGCTATGGGCTTGGATTCTAATCACGACCAAACTAGGCCAAGTTGGGCTTGGGTTGGAACTGGGCCTCATTTATACTAGATCACGCCTTGGGTTGAGTTAGGTTACTGGACTAGG
The DNA here is from genome assembly GCA_911865555.2 of Thlaspi arvense. NCBI lineage: Eukaryota > Viridiplantae > Streptophyta > Magnoliopsida > Brassicales > Brassicaceae > Thlaspi > Thlaspi arvense. The sequence continues at coordinate 76,120 of CAJVSB020000103.1, forward strand.
CCAGGGTTGCACCAAGTTTGGATTGCAAGCTAGATTAGGATTCTAGAACTGAAATAATGAGCTGGTTCAGGGGGTTAACAGCTGGTTTTATACCTTATAAAAATCAATTTAGGGATTAGTTGAACGGTTTAGGACTTCATTAACTAGTTTATAGCTTTGTTAAGTCGATTCATGGCTTTATTGGACCAATTTAGCATCTTATTAAATGTTTCAGGGCTTATTAGGACCGATTCAATGCTTATTAATCAGTTTAGTGCTTATTGGGACCAATTCAGTACTTTACACTGATTCAATGCTTTATATTGACTGGTTCAGTACTTATTACGACTAGTTCAGCGTTTTATTGACTGGTATAGTAATTATTAGGACTAGTTCAGTGCTTTATTAGCTAAGTCAAGGCTTTATTAGGCTCATTCATAGATGTATTAACCCGTTCAAAGCTTTAGTGGGCCAGTTTAATTCTTTATTGGTCGATTTAGGGCTTAAGTAAATTGGTTACAGACTTTATGGGGGTTGGTTCAAAACTTTAGTAGCTAGTTCGTGACTTTATTGTTCAGCTTGAGACTTTATTTGATCTAATATAGGTTTTGGGCATGAAAACATAAATCTTGTTCTTGGGTTTAGTTTAGAAGTCTGTATAAATTCCATCCCTAGGTATAATAAAGTTCTAAATTGAAAATTTTATTATTTTATGATCTTAGATTTCTCAGAAGTTCCTTGTTGAGTTGTTATATCGAAGATCAAATTGTTTGATTTATATTAGTTATGTGAGTAATGATGTGCATTTAAGAATATGTTATTATTTTCTTTTCAATATTTGTTATAAATCTTGAATTACTGCTCATTGTTTGCATTGTATTTGACTTTAGAAAATTGAACTAATTTATATCAATAAATAAATACAAGGGACATATATGTAACTAAATTGAACATATTTTAAAGTTGACTTATATTGCTTCTCGATATTGTTTAAACTTATTATTCAAAATCTCTAATTCCTATGAATTTCTATTTCTATTTATAATTGAAAAATTATTTTTAAGGGAGTTTTGCTTTAATAGAATACTGCAACTAATGACAATAAGTATTAGATTAGGTGTACCTTGACTGTATCTCCAATTAGTAGGGGTGATACTAGACTATCATATTAGGTCAACATGGTTGGATTGTATGACCATTTCTTGTTAGAACAAGAATTCGTGTGAAGTTTGATCACTACATTGTTATATATTTACATTTTGAATTACAAAACTCCTTAAGTCTTGTTATTTGAGAATAGACTGCTTTATTAAAACTATTGTATTATTTTCTTTAGTACTAGTCCCTTCTTCTTATAAATATATGTTATTATTTATTGAGTCAATCGACTTACCCTTTTTATATTTTTTCAGATTCAAAGGTTGATCTTCCTCTAAATTCTATTATTTAAGAGAAAGTTACTATTCCTGTTAAGCTAACATTGAGCATGGGCGATGTAGAAGTTAGTTATTGTCTATTCTATTTTCTAATTAGACTTTGTTCATAGGGAATTTCATAGAATTGCTTCTTTAATTACAAGCAAGTTTTCTATTGATGTACTAATTGAGATGTTTTGGATTGAGATTTTGAGTCATGATTGGATTTAATGTTTGCTTATTTTCAATATGTGTTGTTGCTTTCTCAGTAATCTGATATAAAAGAATATCTATTAAGCTTGCTATGATGGATTCCCTTTCCAAATTTTTCACATCAATTATTGAATTCTAAATTTCTTCATGTAAATCCTTTTTAAAAATCTTAAAATTTTAACTTCATTCCATTGAGTCATTATACTATTTGTTTACATAAATTTCCATTTATTTCCTCATATAAAACCAAATAAAGAAAAAAAAATCTTTTTTTCCCATTAGATAATACCAAATAAAAGAAGGAAACTATTCATTTTTTCCTTTCCTTTCTTTTCCTTTCATTCATGTGATATATCTTCTTTTTTTCTTTCCACCCTACATTACCAAACACAGCGTTAGAGGCAATTGCCTATTTTTATTTTATTTCTTTGTTGTTTGCATGGGAAGAAGTGATGTAAAAGAATTGCCTAGAAGCTTCGGGTCTCACTAAATAAGTGAACCAAACTGCACCCTAGTACTCCTTTTTGTTAATTCATAACATTTAGTACCCAAGTAAAATTTCCATTTCACCTCACTCAACATGCTTTTAATTTCTTCAATTAAGATCATGGAAACAAAATTTCACGCCAACCAAATCCGAAGAATTCACTAATTAGATGGATTATTACACTAAGGGAGGTAGAACGTGAAGCTCCAATGCAGAGCTTCTCTGTCAGACAGAGGTCCACCCTTCTTTCCTTTTCTCTTCTATAATATCAACATAACCTTATATTTTTCAGATTTCAGAGCCAAACCAAATCCCAATTAGTTTATTAGAGGAGTTAACTCCGATTTTCCATAGTTAGTTTTGTTCATTTTCATTTACTTTGATTTTGTAATAAACTCTAGATATGATCCATTACTCAAAAGTAGGATTCTTACTTTTGCTGTGATTTTTGGTTTCAAGATAGCTTATATTTAAATGTTTTTTATATGAGTTTGGGTTATATTTCGATTTTTTAATACCTGAGATATGATGTTTCTGTTTCCATTAGGTTTCCTCGGGTTGGTTGGTCCAATCCTAGCATTGGTGATAACCCCCTGAGATTGGATCATATGACATTATCCTTTAAATTGTTAATTGTGATAAACTTAAATTTTAAACTTTAGTAAGAGTCTAAATTGTTAGAGGTCCAACACGGCAAAGTAAATTTTCTTGTGTGCTACTTGCGTGAATGACACGTAAGGGAAAGCTACTAGTTAATCAAAAAAATGGTAAAATATTTATATTGTTAGCTAATTGCGCGTTTAAAGTCACAGCAAAACCTACGTGCAATATTGCAACAAATTGGCAAGATAGCTAATTTTTACTGTATGTCATCTTGATGAAAGTTTGTATTAGAGTTTTTTTGTTAGATATTTTTTTTGCAATATCCATCTCACATTGATATCTGAAAGTGATATGATATAACATATAAGAAACTAAAAATTGCTATTGAATAATTTGAGTTTAAATATTTTAAACCAATAGTTCAACTCAAAAAATTATTAGTACTAGTAGTTTTTAAGTCATTACATTTTAAAGTATTTTAATACTTGTATTGTGTAGAAATATTAGTCTCGAACAGTCTTTGCTCCAACTGTTGACTAGCCAAATTTCTTTTACCATCACAATTTTTCAATGGAGATCCCAATTGCTTACATTTTGGCAACATCTGTATTTCCTTATTTCCTTTTATAGGTTTGTTTGCGATAATTATTATTTTTAATGCATTACTAAATTTTAAAAATAATTAAAAAGTATTAAAAGTATAAAAATTAGAGATATTTGCAAATTTTTCTAAAAAGCGAAAATAAGTTGATAAAAATGAATACTTGGTAAAATAATTGTAATAATTGTTTATACTATTTTTTATATTAAATTGTTTGAACTGTCCCTTCATTTAAGAAAAGCTAAATTTGTTATTATTAATTTAGGTAAGAGTAAATTGGGTTATAATTAATATATTTGAGATATACTTGTGCAGTAAAAATTTGAATTATATATTATTATGTCATTAGCGATAAGAAGTAGAAGTTTGGTACTTTGACTTTTGGTTATTTTCGGTTAAAATTTAGAAAAAAATAATAATAATACAGAAATATGAATCACAAGCAAGCAATATCACCATTTTTAACTAAAAGTTGAAAATTACTGAAAGTAAATTCTCAGAAACAAATGATATACAACATATTATTAATATACTTACCTTTTTATTGATTTTCAATAATAAGGTTACAAATTCTCAGAAACAAATACTATGCAACAAATTATTAATATACTTACTTTTTTATTGATTTTCAATAATAAGGTTACCCTTGTATTTTTCATTTAAAATTTTACACCTGAAGAATGATTTCAGGCAATGCTCTACAACGCGAGAAACACATGGTTGTGGGGTCGGACCCAAACCTTCCTTTAAAAAATCTCATGAAACCAATAGAATCGAGTGCTAAAGTTTGAGAACCGAATCAAGACCCAAAAGAAAGAATTCTTCACAAAGTAAGCCTTTCTCTGCCGCCTGTGAAAATAATTTATTAACATCAAAACAAATATAATTTTCACCTATAATATACAACTTAATTAAGCCTTTCCAACTATATATACAGCCATTTAATTATGCTGAAAGGTGAGCATTTAATTGGTTCTAAACCAAATATTATAATACTTGACGAATCAAACTGATTTGTTAATCGAATCCAACTAAAATTAAAAACCTCCTAAAGATAATCAAGGTAATATATCAAATATAATTTTCTTTCTTTTTTCTTTTGGAGTAGTTGGGTTTGCAATTTTATTCTATTTGTTAAGCAAAATTGAAATAAAATTTAAAAATTAAAACCGAAGCATAATACTCTTAAACGGAATCGAGGTAATCAAATCAACAATTTCATTCAGCAAAAGTAAAATCAAATCAATCAAATTTTATTAGTTCAATCAATTTATTCCATGTAAACCAACTAATACTCACTCTTTTAACTGTATAAGAATCTTTGAACTGTGCTTTTACTAATATTTTTTTAAAAAAAAATTAAATGCATGAAATAGTATAAAATTTCGGAAAATCAAGATTGTGAAATCCCAACTCCTCTGAATATTAAAACAATAAAAATTTTGTCTAAAGCTACAGACCACCGATCCAAGCTAAAAGCAGGCTATAATGGCCCTAAACTTCTAAATTAAGTGTTGAAAATTTTAATTAAGTCGGGTGGGGGTGTTAGCGAACCAATTGAATGTTTTGGGAATCAAATTGAAAATCTGGGAGGACCTATCCACAAAAATTAAAAGTTTAGGGGGTTGCTTTATGAAACTTGGAAAGGATTGGAGCCAATTTCAAAAATTATGGGCTAAATTGAGAGAAATGAAAGAGAGAAAAGCTGGGTGTGAGGAGTCCTTAGTCCGGGGACCAATTTAAAATTCAGGAGGGGGTTGATTGCAAGAAAGAAAAATTAGGGGGCTGGATTGTGATAAGGGGGAGGATTTTTTGCCGGAATCCAGCCGAAGGTCCTCGAGGCCAAATTCGCTCCAGCTGATAAAATTTTTGGGTATTTGTGTGTGGATGAGGGACGAGTTGAGAGGTGTGAGCAATTTGAGTTTTGAGTTAGTAAGAGAGGGAAATGGAGTCGAAGAAGGGCTGACAGACCGGACGGGTTTTTTCTAGAAAATTCTAAGGATTTGGGTGAAATTGCTCTGATTAAAGCTTGTTATGGAGCTTGTGGATCACGGAAATTCGAACTGCTAGTCTCGCATCAGCTGGGTAAGTGAATTGTTGCAAGAATTTTGGATTTTTCTGGGTTTCGGGTGTTACAGGGGGTTCGGGTTCCTGCCAGGTGAAGAAGATGAGACTAGGATGGATCTGAGTCCTGTACAAGGTCAACCCGAGCTTGGCCTAGAGGAGTTGCAGGCCTACGGTCCTAAGTCGTGGGCCAACCGAGGCAATGGCTGGGCTGAGTCAACTCGGCCTAGTGGGGGAAAAAGGCTTAGGCTATCTGGGTAGGCCAAACCAGCCAGTGCTGAACGGATAGTTGACTAGCCGATTTAGGGCTTTTTAGACCGATTCTCTTCGCAAGTGGACCGATTCCTAGTTCAGAGAGATGTGGGTTTTCAAACCAGGCGGTTTGGGAAATTTTGGATGGCCGATTCAAGGTGAACCAGCCAGTTTAGTGTAGTACCTTTGGACTGCGATTCACCGGGTTTTGGGCCAATTCTTGGGGAGGTTGAATTGATTCTCGGTTCAACATGATGAAACCTAGCTAGCCATGTAATTTGGCGATGTTTGAGTGTCGGTTCAAGGTGAACCAGGCTCAGTTCAGTGTGTTGGTACTTAGGAGGAGGGTTCTTGGCCTAGTTTAAGGCTGGTTTAAGGAGGTTTTGGCTGGTTCAAGGCTACTCTTGGGGTTTTTTGGGCCTTTTGAATCTGATTTTGAGGGTTTCATGGCTGGTTCAGTTTAACTGGATGTAGTTTTAGACTAGTTTAGGTTAGTTCAGGGGTTTAGTAGTCAGTTCACTATGGTCCGAGGATTGTGGAGGCTAGTTCATTATTGTTGAGGGTGGTTGAGTGGAATTAATTAATGTTCGAAGTCATGTGAGTCTTGATGTGGGGTAATGGTGCCTCGGGATGTATGTTTGGAGTCTGGATACCGGGGGGGGTCCCCAAGCCACTTTCGATAATTGGGTCTTTTAGAAGGAAATTCGATTCTGATTCTAATTTATGATTTGGTGATTATAGATACTCCAGATGAGGTACGCTTCGACCATTGAGCCATCTGTTCGTGATTCGGTGCCCAATTTTGGCGTGTCCGGTGAGTGACAATACTCTCTATACATGTGTCCGTATTTTGGTTTTCTGTTAGTTTTTATGTTCTACTTTCTGATTTATAATATTATTTTCAGGACATGTATCGATCTGCTTTAAATTATGATAAGTTTGAAAATAAATTCTGTAATTAATTACATACCTGCCTTGGTAATACATGCATTTTAAAAGGTAACCTGTTTGGAGTTTTATGTGATCTAATTTTGAGGAAATACGGTGATGTTCTGGCACTATGTGCCTTCTATGATTCTGATTCTAATTTTGAGTCTGACTTTGACTCTGGTATAGGATTCTGGTATGACCTGTGTGATATGTGATATGTGCTACCTCCAGTATGATACGCTCTGTCGAGGGGGTAAGATTGTGATTCTAATTCTGATTCTGATTCTGATTCTGGTTTTGATACGGGATGCCAAGGACTCAACCGGTAGACGGTGGGTCACCGTAGTGTGCAAGGAGTGCTCTATGTCTAATGATGTGATATATATGAATCTAATTTTGATACGGGATTCCAAAGGCTCAGTCGGGTGAACAATGGTCACTGTAACGTACAGGGAGTACCCTAGATCCTCAATAATGTGATATATGTGATTCTAGTTCGGATACGGATCCCGGTAAGATAAGTGATATCTGATTTTGGTTTTGATATGTAATACGTTCTGATACTCCGACAGATGTTTGATTTTCTAATTTTGAGTGTGTATATACGAAATCTATGTGTCATTTGAGCCAAACGAAATTTTCGTAAACTATGTTATTATTTGATATAATATCTGTGTTTGAATGGTTACAATTCATATTTCCGACATGTCTAAAGTAGTATTGTAATTCACTGAGTTTTATACTCACCCATTTTACCCTCACTTTTCAGATTTCATTTTGATCGACAGCGGTAGCTTCAGCGTCTGATTTCGTCACTGTTGCACTGACTTGAGGTATGGACACTTTTTGTATAATTTCTTTTGTACTCTAGTGGTTTCATGTATGGTTCAGACGTGTTTTGATTCATATATATAGTGATGATTATCTTGAAATTATGTCTTTCTGTTGTTGGAGTTGGAGACTCATTAGGGTTGGGTCACGCACCTGGGTTGGGGCATGACATAGGCCATGTTTTGATTCGAAACTTTGACAATTAAAGTGGCCTTGGCTCGTCATGTTAGCCTCAACGTTTCATATTTATTTTGATAATGACAAAACAAATTAAAATTATTATGTATATTTATATAATGAATAATATGGACAATTTATAATATTAAGTTTATGTTTAACTACATACATTACATGTACTAAATTCTGAAGCTGTCAAATTAGACATGTGTGTAGTAAATTAATTATATCTTACTATATAAAAGTCAAAAAATTATAAAGTCAATTTTATATGAAACTACACTCAAATATCTTTATTTTGATATATAATTCATCATATATATTCTTTTGTATTAAAGCAATTTATTATATTAATCTCATATATTATTTTCTGAAAAAGTCTTTCTTGAAATCTGCACGATATTTGTTTTAATTAGTAAAATATAATTTATAATATAATAAAATTCTGAATTAATTTTATTTGTAAAGTAGACGTGTTGAGCTTTAAATGCATATATTATTTGCACGTTTTACACTTATAGTTTGATAGATATAATGTTTCAAAGTGGGCCATTCTGCTGAGTTGCACTATTAGCAGACAAAATGAGTATACTATAGTATTTTTACATATACAAAATATAAAAGTCAAATTTACACAAATCCAAATTTGAATGAAAGTAGACGTTATAAGCTTTTTCAAATAATATAATTTGTTATTTTTGAATACAAATTCAAATTTCTAGATAATTTTGAACTTGGCCAACAACTTTTGACAAAAGCAATTTTACAGTCTGGCATGTCGTTGAAGATTTGATGATTTCTCTCAAACGGTGCACGATAATTGAATGATTCTTTTTGAATTTGAAAATAGACTCAATGAGGAGTATTCAAGAATATTTTAAGATTTTTTGAACACTCGGAGCTATTTTATTTGAATTTTTGAATCGAGCTAATGTGCAGTTACTGTTGAGAAATGATTTTGTCTTCCACAAAGGCCAACGTCTCCTTGGTGTTTTTGCTATAAAAGGAGTATGGATTGAAGGGAGAAATACACAACAACAAGCTCTAAAAGCCTCTTCAATCTCTCTCTAATTCTTTGTGCTATATTGTTTATTATTAGATCAAAGAGTACATAGAGGAAATTGTTTTATTCATGAGAGTGCCTCTTTGAAGTGAGATCATTTTGTACATGAGTGGTAACTAATCCTACTTAAGAGGAATTGCTACATTTCTACTTCATCTTCATTTCTACTTGTATTGGTGTTTGAAGTTCACCGAATCAAAGGCTTTGTAATCGGGATTTCTTGCCTCCGCCAAGTGCAAGGGACTTTGTGTGTATTCGGGATTCTTGCCTCCGTCAAGTGCAAGAGACTTAGTGGAACCTCGGCTAGTTAGAACTCGAGGAAGTGGACGTAGACTTGGGTAGCAAGTCGAACCACTATAAAAGAGTTTGCTTTCTATATCCCTACTCTCTTAACTTTACTTGAAATTGTTTTATATTTATTATTGGGTGAATTATATTAGTTTATTTGATTCAATATTTTTATTATTTTTAATTTTTTCACACACTTAACTTCCGTGATAAAAACCCAATCACCCCCCTCTTGGGTTGCCTTTTGGGACAACACGTCAAAGTCCTATTTTCTTTCAGTTTGAAAACTCTCTCTCTCTCTCTCTCTCTCTCTCACACACACACACACACAAACATATATATATATATTTATATATATATGTAGTGGACCTAATTATAGTTTGAGATAAATATGATATAATTACTGTAAAATATTAAAAATAATAGTCGTTGGCAAAAATATTATATTAAATATATCTATTTTTTGTAAATAAAAAAAACTTTGCTTATTTTTATTTGCTTATTAAATAATAACTTACTGTGGGCTTTCTTTGGCTTTATGGTGACATAGGTTTGGGGGCTTAAATATTTAAGGTTAAGGGTTAAAAAGTTAAGGTTTGGGATTTGAGGGTTACGGGTTTAAAAGTTAAGAATTTAGGGCCTGGGTTGAGAGTTTAAGAGGTTAGGGTTTATGGTTTTTGCGCGCTACCATTTTCGGTGGTTATGTGTTTATGATTTATGGGGCCACCGAATTGTTTTTCGGTATATTTGCATTTTGTATATTTAAAAAAATATTAAAAAATTAAAAATTGAGTTACATATTAAACATTTTGATCATTTAAACATATTGATTTTGTTAAATTTTCTTTTTAACTTTTTTGTATATATTATGCATTTACGCACATAACTTTGCCTTTTTTGGTCATTTTACTAGGAAAGTAGTGACATTGGCCGTCTGTACTTTGCATTGAAACACATGATGTCTTAAGTGCTTTCGAAGTAGACAAGGGGTACATACGTCTTTTGGGTCCCATAAGTGAATAATATCATTACAAAAATCAAATATCACACAAAGTACTTACTGTTAGAACACGACATATATATAACTTAAGCAAATATGTTTTGGCAAACTGTAGCTTTTTACATAACTCCTTGTCAGGATCAATCAGAGGCATAATTCACAAAGCCAGCAGCAGCAGAGAACATTAGAGGCTGGACCAAGCAGTTAATTAAGGATGTAATTAGTAAGATGTGATTATGAACTACAAAAAATATAAATATATTATGACATTCCAAACCAAGTTTGGTTTGTGTAATATTACTCATGCAGCATTACATGTTTGCATATCTCATTTACATGTATTATATGTCATAACAAATGTAAACTTAGGAGAAATAATTTTATTTTTCTTGTCCACCACTCTAGGAGTGATTCAAAAGGATGTAGAGGCATTAATGCATGAGCTTAAGGTCAAAGAGAAATTGAAATAGAAAGAAAGTGATGAATTAGAAAGAAACCTAGAATGTGGAAATAATAACAATGAAAATAGTTATAAAACTTGGTTAAATAAAATTTTAAAAAATTAATTAGTGATTTAACCTAGTCTAAACCTTAGGAGTAGGAGGACAAGGAGGACATTAGAGTAGTTGCCTAGGGGTAGAAATGGAAATATAAGCTCAAAGGATAAGGAAGGAAGCCAAAGATTAAGAAAAGGATAAAATGGACATTTCACATAGGGGGACTTCAACGCCCTTTATGCCAACCTAACAAGGGTATAAAAACCCCTTGAGCCTTCTAGAGAAGGCATGAGAGCAAGGGGAAGAAAGGAAAAAAAAGAGGAGAAAGAGAGTAGAAGAAGAGAAAGGAGGGGGGAAAAAAAGGTTCAATCTTGGAATCTTGTAGAAGTTTTGGTGTTTTTTGCTTAAAAATCTTGCATGCCTTGCTTTTGCACTCAATTCTCTACTATTTAATCAGCTTAAAATCATGAATTGATAATGAATCGAGTGCTGGGACACAGGGGTCTAAACCTAGGTTAAGATGAAGAGAGTTTGTAACTTGAGAAATTTGAGAAAAACTAGTTTGAAACTTGGTTTACTTGAAGAATCATGTGTTTCTATGGCAACTTGGTGATGCTAGGAGGCTGAAAATAGGGAAAACAGGGGAGGAGGTTTGGCCACTATGAGGGGGAGTGCATGGTTAGCTTAAAGTCTAAGAAATAAACCAAAAAATAAGAAGAAAAAGTGAGGTTTAGATGGAAAATAGAAAATTCTGCATCCTACCTTTCCATGGCTGAAATTATTGGAGGTTAAAATGGGTTTCAACTTGAGATTAGTAAGTGGCATAAAGGGTGGTTAAGTTTGATAAGGAAGAAGGGTTGAAAAAGGAG